>MU261271.1:97500-100000 GCA_020310875.1 Ceratopteris richardii
AAAACTATTCTCTTAAATTCTTCTCTTTTTTCTTAACTTTAGATGAGTTTTTAATATTATTTTCAATCTTCCATATGGCTTCTTGTACCCATTTTTCCATATTCTTGCCATGTTCTAATTGAATTTGAAGATTTTCATTTTCAGATGTTTGTACTATTCTTTCATCATTTTTATTTTTGTCACATTTATTGTCATTTTCTATGACTTTAGGTTCTGTTTTAACCTCATGTATGTCTTTATCAATTGATTGTTCATTTTCATCATCTTTTATCCTAACATCTTCTTCTTTCCTAAACTTTTTCAATGTATCTTGATCCTTAGATATAGTTTGCATATCAATGTTACTCATAGATTTAGGTTTAAGACGGTTTTGATCATTGTCCAAGCATTCACATTTAGTCACAATCTTGGTGTTCATAGAATGTAATTGACATACATTGCTTTTCTCATTATGACTCCTAGGTTTCCATTGTTTTTGAAGTTTGGTTTTAGGACTCAATTTTGTTTGATCAAAATAGTCTATCATCCCTCCTCTACCTAAGTTTAATCTCAAAGGTAATTGTGTTTGATAATCACATATTTTCTGTTCACTTTCTAGTACCAATTGTTGGTTACATGCTTTCTCATAGGCCATACAATTTCCATAAGTATGACCTAGTTGGTCACACCAGAAGCATCTTACAGTTCTCTTTGGTCTAGGAACGACTCTTCTATGATCGGGTAAAGCTTTTTTGTCAATAGAATATATAGATCTACTTTGAACTTGTACATGATATTTATCTTTGCATTCACATATAGCACTTTCTTGTATTTGATTGTTTAACCTTTCAATGTTCTCTTTTAAACTTGAAATGTCATGACCAATAGTTTTGAATGATGAAATTTCTTTTACATGATTTGCTAATGTTTCCATATTTTCATTTAAATTTGACAGTTCATAATGAAGAATTCCTTCTAAATTCCTAAAATCATGATCAAATTGAGTATCTATTGACTTAAGAGTTGCATTAAAATCAGATACTACTAGTAGTAGTTAAGATTGAAAGAAACGAGTTTAAAGATTCAAACTTAGAATTCAGCTTTAAATCTATAGAGGAAACTAATCGTGATTCCATATCATGCAGAAGGTTCTCTACATTAGATTTCATTTTCGTTTAACTATGTGCAAACCAGGAAAATTCAAATATGAATCCCTGGAATTTGGTTCCGGTCGGGTGTACCTGAGTCTAGAATAGCTTGGACTGTATGTGTCCCTTGCTTTTCTATCATCATGTTCTTGAACATCTCCTCCATCTTACGTTCTTGATAACGCTTCGAATGAAGAAGAAGTTCCCTAATAGCCGGATCTAATTGCTCTCTAAATTGCCTAAATCTATCACTTTAAAACACCTTACTTGATGATATCTTTGCTGAAGAGGTTCGAAAGTAAATGTTAAAACAATCTTAAACACAAAACTAAAATGACTATGACTATGTCTTGATTCTCTTGAATGTTGATGAGGGGGGGTTTGAAGCGACGAAACTCCACCAGTTGGAAATCCTTCGTCTCGTGGAGGTGCTCACCAAGGGAAAAAAGGAGATAGCAAACTCTTCACGTTTTGTCACAACTTCAATCTTCAAGTTTCCTGCAAAAAAGAAGAAGATAAATTAGAAATTTAAATTAAAACTAAACATACAACATAAGTCCTAGGCACACGATCGTCACGCTTCACGTCGGGTTCACCAAAGTTGTCGTAGAGGGGTGTGAAGGTAGGCTGACGTTCTCCAAAAGAATCACGCTAACCTAACCGTGTGACTGCACACAGGGTGCTTCTAAGTATGCCTAGGGCCTTCCGTTGCTTGTTCAGTGTTTTCAATATTACTGGACTTAGACCTTATGGAATAAGTCAAAAGACATCAAAGAAATCAATGGGAAATAATATTGATGTTAAACCTGCTTGAACAAATGAATTGATAAGCTAATGGTTCAAATCAATAACTCTAATACAAATGTAAGGGTTTAGTAATAGGATAAATGTCTAAACAAATAAGTAATTGACTAAATGAAAATATAAGGTCAATGGATCTTCAATCTGTCACTTCACTTCACTTCACTTCACTTCAATTGCTCTTTAAATCTTCAATATTTTTGAAAAAAAACATTAGCTGTAAGTAAAGTTACAAGAAGTCATTAAGAAACATAAATAAATTTACAAAACATAAATCACATGTACATATAACATTCTCATTCACATGGATCACTCACCTTTGAATACATATGTTCATGCACATATATTAAGACTAATTGGTATGCACTAACACTCTTTAGCTCATGTATGTATACACATTAGCACATGCATCTACTACATACACTCATGCATATACTCATGCTAACACTCACTGAAATGCATGCATATGCACATACATGCATACTATCCATGCACACACTCTACCATGCATATACACATACTCATATGAATATGCAAATATACTTTCTCATATACATATATGCACTTATGAA
>MU261271.1:105000-107500 GCA_020310875.1 Ceratopteris richardii
TAAGCGAATGCTTTCACATTCATATGGAAAACTAAAGGGGAGAGAAAACTTTAGAGTTTTCACTAGTGTCAATAGATGCTTGTCCAATAGAACTAATTCCAAAGGAAATGGATGAGAAGGCAACAACTTCTTGGTTAGTGGAATTTAGATATTTCATTTTACTACCAAGGAAGTCTTGTATATGAGCTAGGATGAAGAATTTGCATATTTCACAAGGTAGTCTAGATTAAACTATTACTTGTGAGTACACTCAAGGTTAGAAAGACCTAGAGTAGTGTGAGGACAATCTATCATTTAGTATTAGATGGGTTTGGGGTCACTTTCTACTAGACTTTGTTCTACATTTCAAAGGATTCTATGGTTTATTATCTCCATTATAGTATGGTCAAGCTAATAAGCTTGGAACTTTACACTTGATTTTTTATACTATTACTCCACAGAGGATACATCATATGGACTTATGTCATTTTGATGATGTTATATGTCATGGGAATGATAGTTTGGAAGTAGAGTATATATGAGAGATAATAAACACCACGTAGATGTTTTCCCACCTTTGAGAAGATATTTATGGGGCTTCTTAAGGGGGAGGATATGGGGAAACAACACACACAGAGATAACCATGTACATAGAGTACATGGGGTTTTGGGGAGTCTGAGCATTTTCTTCTACCATTATGAAGAGACATTTTACCTACAATTTTGAGGAAGAAAATGTTTTTAAGGTGAAGGAAATGTCACATTATATTTATGTTAGGAGTTCATCGTTGGATGAGTTACCACATGACACTATATATTGGACTTTCCATATAGTGAGAGTATGGGGACTCATTGAGTGGTAAGACGAGAGATGTCTCAGATGATGGCTGGGTGGAAAAACTAAGAGGTTTTCTCTATGTGTGTAGTGTTCGATGGATGGCAAACACACATTGTAATAAGTTGTAAAATACTAGCATGATCAAATACACATTGAAGAAGATTGTCTAATTTAATTGGCCTATGTGTCCAATAGTAAGTGTGTATCTTTTGAAGGAGATAGTCATAAACTTTACTTATTATTGTGTATTTGAATTTGGCTAAGTTATCTAGATGAACAATAATATGTTACTTATCTTCTAGGCTGTGTGTCTTATTTAGTGAGGGTCACCTGAAAGAAAGCTACGAATAAGATAACCAAGTATTACACGTGATATGTATATTCACATTAAAAGGAATCACTCTTGTGCATGAAATTAAAACAATTATGTCTTACGCAAGGTCATATAATGTGGCCCTATTTTTTATGCACACTTGAGGTACAAATTATCTAGTTTGGGAGCAAAAGAGAAGGTTTTGAGTGAAGCACATGTTTTTGCATGAAGAGGTTTATTGTCTCATTGATAAATCAACTCTTTAAGCCTGGTTTCCTGTAGCAATTCAACTTGAAGTTCTAGATGTCCAATGTTAATTGTAGAATTGAAAAGAAAAGAACAAATATGTACGCATATGCAAGTGTATCTGTGCATATGAAAACACATGTCAAAATTACAAGAGCATGATGTGCACATGTATCATGAAGATATGAAAATTTATCATTTGAAATGTTTTGGATGCTCTCTAATGGTACGTGATTTCTTTTTTGTTTAGTGGCTAGTGAAGAAGAGACTATGATCTCTTGAGAACCCACATAGTGCTCATGGTTTTTGTCTTTTTGTCTGATTATGGCTTTTTAGGTACCCACTTTTAAATGTTTTGGATGCTCTCTGATGGTGAGTGATTTCTTTTTTTAGTGACGAATGAAGAAGAGACTATGAGATTAGGAAGAGGAACAAGAAATCTCTTTAGAACCCACATAGTATGCATGATTTTTGTCTATTTGATTTTGGCTCTTTTGTTTTCATGACCTTGGTTTTTGTTGCTTCTTTGGGATCAATGGAGGTTGAGTCTAAAGGAAAGATTTGGGAATATATAGTTGACTAGAGAAACTTTGATAGGCTATGAGATTCTAGGATCCAAATATTTATAACTAAAAGTCATGGTTCAATGCTTTGTGGTCTCATTCCTCTAAGTGGCTTTTGACGTGAGACATGTTTCTTCTTATGATTATGAGAAGAATCATCAAATGGTGTTAGTGCTTTCTTGGGCACCAAGATTTGTCTGTGTAATGTTTGCACCACCAAAGAGACTTGGGTAACGAATGTTCATTTTCCACTTGCAAATTGTGTCTTTCCTAGTTTTTTGGTGTTGGTTGTACTTTTTTATGTTGTTTTTGGCTTCTATGATGATAAAAAAGTGGTGATTTTGATGTTTTGTTCAAAAAGAAAAAGGCCCAATAATTTTTGAATTTTTCTTAGGTATCAAGCGATTTTTTGAAGAAGAAGTGAAAAGAGGTACAAGTGCATCTTTTCCCTTGCACTTCAAGATCATTATTTCCTTGGCTAGTTTTAGACCTACAAAATTATCAAAGAGCCAATATTGTCCGAGTATGACTTGTTTTATGGCATCATCATCCTCACAAACT
>MU261271.1:110000-115000 GCA_020310875.1 Ceratopteris richardii
TCTTCATACCGGTCCTCACGTCTCCACGGATTGACATTTATGAGGTGTATCTCCTCACGTTGGTACTCACCATTGTGCTAGAGTGACACCAAATTTGGCGTCGTTTCCGGGGAGAGAGCTTGGAGGACGAGCGTGTGACGGTAAGACGTAGAGTAGCGACGTTGGAAGGTAAAAAAATCGCCATTTTTCAGTTCAGTTTCTGAGTTTTTCTCCTTCTTCATCTTCACCATCATCACCATCTTCTTCCCTCTTCACATTCTCTGAATTTTTTTTATTTTCGCCTACCTCTTCACCTCGTTTTTCACTTGCGGCTATGAGGAACAAGTGCGGAGGCTGTTCAGAGCAGAAACGCTGAAGAAACATTCTTGGAAAACCTCTCAAAAATCCAAAAATTTGATTCAGTATCGCGCGGGCTGAAGCGACCTGCGTCTGGTATCGCGACGGTGGTAGTGTGACTTTGGAGCTAGATTTTGCATCTACACTCTGATAGAAGTGACAAGGAGGACACAAGGTACACAAATCTGCAAAAATTTTGGAATTTGGGTGTCAAAACCTCCAAGTATCGTGTCCGGTTGAGTTGTGGTATCGCGATACCAGAACTCCCGTGTATCGCGACACTTGTTGAGGTATCGTATCGTGCATGCCCCACTTGAGGTATCGCGATACCATTTTGGTATCGTATCGTTAAGTGCTGGTATCGCGATCGCGGTCGCCCCGGTGGTATCGTATCGCCTGCAAACTAGTATCGTATCGTCGGGTACTTATTTTGGTAACGCGATACCATTCTGGTATCGTGTCCTGAAGTTGGTATCGCGATCTTACCTTACCTAGCAGTATCGTATCGCCCACTTTCCCACGGGTATCACGATACCATTCTGAGGTCGTATCGCCCTGGTCCTCTGGTATCGTATCGTCGAAGTTTTAGTATCGTATCGCCTACTCCCCAAGGTAGTATCGCGACACTTGAAATAGTATCGTATCGCCAAGACGAGTGGTATCGTATCGGTTCCTTACCAGGAAGTGTATCGCGATACCATTTTTGGTGTCGTATCGTGGCAAACCCTTGGTATCGTATCGTGATGTTGGTATCGCGATTTCAGTAATCCCGGTGGTATCGTATCGTCTAAAGTGGTATCGTGTAAGAAAGAGGTATCGTATCGTGAAGAATCTGGTATCGTCTCGTCTGTTCTGAGCTCCCAGAGTGATCCTGTTTCCCTGTTTTAACCCCAGAACCCTGAACTAGCATAACTTTCTCATACGAAATCCGTTTGCTGTGATTTTGGTTTTGTTGGAAAGCTCGTGGGGAATACAACAAAAACATCGACTGGTTATGGTTAAATTAATACCAGGATTATTAGATAGGGTATTTTGAAGTTGACCCTCAGGAAAATTGGAAAACCAAGGTGTTCCAAAGGATTTTGAGCAATATAAGAGAACTTTGGGACTAGGAACCAAGGCTTATGAACCTGAGATCTGGCAGACACTTAGGCAAGGATAGACAAAGCATTAGGTCTTCTGAGGCTAGTGTCAACCATACATCCAAGTCTTGGGCTCAACAGCTTAGTGGTTATCCTTACACACGAGGTTCAGAAACCAGTGACTCGGAAATGTCTTTTAGCATGGAAAGACCCACACGTAACTCAGGCACTGCCTGTTTACAGACACCAGAAGGTCCCTATAAGACCCAATTGGAGTATATCAGGACCAACCAATTAGGTGCTCGCATCTATGAGGATGGTCTAAGACGATCAGTGGTTCAACTCAAAAATCCTGACCAACCCTTTGGACTTGAACACCCAGTAGTCAAGTTCGAGGAGGGTGCTTACATTGATAAGGAAGGAACCATGTATGTGGTTACCAACTTACCAGATAGGACAGATGAGTTTGGGAATATCATCCCTGAGAATGAGATAGGAGACCTAGAGCAAGGAGACCTAGGAAGAGAACCCAAGACCCCTAGAGGTAAGTCAGTCTTAACCAGAGTGCTCACTCCAGAATGGATTCCTCAAGATAATAAAAGCATAGAACTATTCGTGAATAGAGAAACGGAGGAAGCCTTTTGGAGATTTAGGCCAGATCAACCCAGCCCAGTAGTCACCATCTATGAATTCAAGGATCCAGAGATACCAGGGAAAGTTGTCTATCTAGATCACACATCTCAAAAATTATTCTTGGTATCAGATCATGACAGACATGCTTACACTTGGCAAGGTGAATCAATTTTCCCTCCACCAAGATCTAATGTTTCCCAGGGCCTCCAAGGAGCCGGATCATCCAAGGCTCATGAAACCCAGAGAGAAAGAACTAGAGAGAGACCAGAGGTAAGCTTTGCAGACACTATGGGCAGAGACAGATCAGGATATGGAACGGAAAGACCTGAAAGGGAGAGACATAGAGTGTATAGGCATCAAAGAGATGATCATGATTTCCCATTGCCTAGACCACGAGAGCACTCAAGAACCCTTAGACCCTCTCAAGTGGTTAAGACAATGAAGAACTACTTTGATGGATTTGGAGATCCTTATGATCATGTGGCGGAGTTCAAACAAGCGCTAAGAGCTGAACAGGTTGAGGACTTATTCACCCAGTTTGAGGCATTTGGTTTTGACTCTTAAGGGTACTGCCTTAGCTTGGTTTCAACCTCTAAACAGTCGCAACTATAGAGAGATAGGTCAGCTGCTAGAAGAATTCATTGTGGAATTTTCCAAAAGCGGTATCAGGCATAACACATCATCATTGATCCACAGCTTCAAGCAGACACCATAAGAAACAGTGCGACTTGCAGGAAGAAGGTTTAGACAGTACTTGGAAAGATGCCCTGTACCAGAATTACCCACATCAGCCAAACAGGTGGCACTGTTTTTAGATGGCCTATTGAGCACAAAATTAAGGTCTTATGTATACTTGAAAGAGCCTAGATCCATAGAAGAGTGTATACGGATGTGCATTGACATAGAAGACAACTTGGGTGAGGAATTAGGACTATCCAAACTCTATAAGGATTCTGATAGTTCTACAAGTCATACCTCTAGAGCCTCCACTGAGATAGGTGAGATAGCTGAGCAAGTGGCCAAAAAGCTAGGAGTCCAAAATAGACAAATGCCAAGGGTCACCTCAGTGAAGCGATGTTATACATGTGGAGGAGATCACATGGCTAATGTTTGCCCATTGACGACTCAACCCCAAGGAAACCCTAATGCTCTGTATTGCACCATTGAGAGAAAATACACAAATCATACGGCCCAAGATTGTCCCTATAACAGGCAGGCTGTTAGACAAAATTATCAGCAACCTCACCAGCAGGGTAGGTATCAGAATCAGTACCAACAGCCATATTATAGGCCACAAAAATATCAACCTCAATACCAGCAGCCAATATCAGGCACCATATAGGCCACAACCAGTCCTAGGAAACCAACCGCCAGCTCCTGCCAATGTGATCCCAGTTAAATATACGATGGCGGAGGAGAACCATAATAGAGCATTGGTGCCACTAACCCCATTGGTCTCAGAAAATGATTCTCACGCTCATGGTTCAGACTACTTCCATGAAGATAGTCCACAGGCTTATTATATAGAGTCACCTGAGCAAAGTGAGACTTCTCACTGTCAATATGAGACACCACCTATGGAACAAAATTGGGAGCCAGAATACTCCAATGTCATGTATACGAATCCAATTCCTAGGCCCCAATTGAGACAAGTAAGACCACAAGTCCCTTAGAGGACCATGCTTTAGATGTCAGGGCGATCATTTCATTCGTGAATGTCCCCACCAATTAGCTCTGGGACTAGGACAAAACATCACAATACAAGGCTTTTGTCCTGAGTGCGGCAAGGAACATCTTCCTAGAGAGTGTCCCAGGAATCCCTCTAGTGCACCCAAGGTCACACCCATCAACGTGGTAGGCTTAGTGGCAGATTCAAGTTCAAGTAGCAGTAATGTGGCCCCTGTATAGGCAGTTACTAGGGCACAGGCTGCACAACAAGCAAAACCATCTGAGCAGTCGGAGTCAAGTGAGGCAGGAGAACCTAGCAAGAGGAAACCAAGAACATGGAAGGATACCAGAGAGAAGGCTAATCGTAAGTGGAACAAAAAGCTATCCGAGCTAGAAGAAAGCCTAAGGGATACCAAAACAAAAATAGAAGACATTGCATCTCAAAACCCGCATGCTGAAGCTCCATCCACTTCGCCTCATTCCACCCCACCACCCATTGTAAATAATCCACAACCAGGGTCTGTTCTTGCAGATCCAACCCCAGAAGGCTTGGACATGATGTTCAAGGCCTACCAGGCTCGTCTTCAAGAAGGGCCAACAACTGCAAACTTGGACAAGAGTTACCCTGAGAGCAGATTTAGAGATTGAACGGATGAAAATGTGCATGAAAATGGTGGAACAAGCTCAAGCTATACTTGAGACTAGTCAAAAGTTCAATCAGACAAACTCTGTCAAACCGGATTTGCATTTCCAAGGCTTACTAGAAAGATTAGAGTAGTTGGTAAACAAACCACAAGTTTCTTTACCTCCATAGGCTCAACCGGTTTATTGAAAGAGGAAGCTCACCACCAATGGGAGCTTATGTTCCTAATTCCACGTATGCTGGAATACCTCCTTCAATTCAACAATACTCTCAAGAGTTCTTGCGGGAAATACAGGAAGAGAAAATGGGCAAAGGAGAAGGGTAATTCCCCTCCTATTCCTGAGATTGATGATCTTCATGATCAATTTCCCCAAGACATTCAGTCTATCTATGGAGACCAAGCAGAGCAACAAGAAGATGAAAGATTAGATTTTGAATCTATTCTTTACAAGAGTTGCCTCATTCATAGGCCCATGGGAATCTGAATCTATCCAGATCAGAGCTCCCACAATATTGGTAAGAAATGAGACTCAGTGATTCCAAGAAACACTGATGTCCGTGGAAGAACACTAAGGTTCAGTGTCATCTCACTGTAGAGGAGCTGCTCAAGGCAAAAACCGGAGCTATGGAATCATGTG
>MU261272.1:12500-27500 GCA_020310875.1 Ceratopteris richardii
TCTATCTATCTATCTATCTATCTATCTATCTATCTATCTATCTATCTATCTATCTATCTATCTATCTATCTATCTATCTATCTATCTATCGATCTATCTTTCTATCTATCTATCTATCTATCTATCTATCTATCTATCTATCTATCTATCTATCTATCTATCTATCTATCTATCTATCTATCTATCTATCTATCTATCTATCTATCTATCTATCTATCTATCTATCTATCTATCTATCTATCTATCTATCTATCTATCTATCTTTCTATCTATCTATCTATCTATCTATCTATCTATCTATCTATCTATCTATCTATCTATCTATCTATCTATCTATCTATCTATCTATCTATCTATCTATCTATCTATCTATCTATCTATCTATCTATCTATCTATCTATCTATCTATCTATCTATCTATCTATCTATCTATCTATCTATCTATCTATCTGTCTGTCTGTCTGTCTCTCTATCTGTCTATCTATCTATCTATCTCTCTATCTATCTATCTATCTATCTATCTATGTATCTATCTATCTATCTATCTATCTATCTATCTATCTATCTATCTATCTATCTATCTATCTATCTATCTATCTATCTATCTATCTATCTATCTATCTATCTATCTATCTATCTATCTATCTATCTATCTATCTATCTATCTATCTATCCATCTATCTACCTACCTTTCTATCTATCTATCTATCTATCTATCTATCTATCTACCTATATATCTATCTATCTACCTCATCATAGTCCACTCCATATGTCTGTGCATACCCTTTCACAACAAGTCTAGCTTTGTATCTAGACACACTTCCATCTGCAAATCTTTTTGTTTTGTAAACCCACTTACATCCAATAATCTTTTGGCTATTAGGTTTAGGAACCAAATCCCAAGTCTGATTCTCTATCAATGCATCATACTCCTCTTGCATGGCTTCTTCCCAATTTCTCTTGCCTTTGGATTCATCATATGTAGATGGATCTTCATCTGCTTTTACCAAATAAGCATAATCTTTAGTAGTCAAGAATGAAGTGTCATAGCTATACCTTGTAGGTTGCCATTTGTGCCTAGATGACCTCCTAACTTCTGCACTTTTTGATGTCTCTGGTTCATCACATTCTGGATCAAACCTTGGCCTCTCTTCAACTTCAACCTGTACTTCACTATTCTCACTTTCATCAAGTAATTGAATCTTTGCTTTACCTTTCCTTTGATCCACTACTTCTTCAACATCTGCATGTATATTATATTTACATGCATACCAAGTACCTTGCTCATCAAATGTAACATCCTTGGATACAAGGAATTGCTTTGTGGATGGACTCCACAACCTATATCCCATTTGCTTATCATCATAACCAATGAATACATAATTTTCTGCCTTAGGCTCCAACTTATGCCTCAATTGGGATGGCACATATGCATATGCCAAGCATCCAAATATTCTGCAATGATCCAAGGTAGGTTTCTTACCCCACCAAGCTTCATATGGTGTCATACCTTGCAAGGCTTTACAAGGCAATCTATTGACCAAATAAGTAGTTGTATTTACAGCCTCTGCCCACAAATAATTTGGACAATTCTTCTCTTTCATCATGGACCTTGCAAACTCAACAAGAGTCCTATTTCTCCTTTCTGCTACACCATTTTGTTGAGGAGAGTACCTGCAAGTAACTTCCCTTTTTATACCTGCATTCCACAAGTAATCATTGAATTCATTTGAAAAATACTCTCCCCCTCCATCTGACCTTAGTCTCTTCAATTTTTGACCTGTAATCCTTTCTGCATATGCATGATAGTGTTTAAATGTATTAAACACTTCTGATTTTTCTTTAATCACATAAATTGTGATCCATCTCGTAGCATCATCAACATATATGACATAATATCTTGAACCATTTATACTAAAGTCCTTTGAAGGACCCCACACATCTGTATGTACCAACTCAAGTCTTTTTGAATACATAAACCCATGCTTGGAATAGGATTGCTTATGAGCCTTACCTAATTGACATGCCTCACATCTGTATGTCATGTGTTGACCTGCAATGTTAGGCAACCCAAGCACTGAATCATTATTAATCATGTCTTTGATACCTCTTTCATTGAAGTGTCCAAGTCTTTTGTGCCAAAGATCCAATTCTGACACCTTCTGCTCTCCATATGTGAACATAGCATGTCCAACATTTCCTTGTACCTTCAATGTGAAGAGCCTTCCTTCTTTCTTTCCTGTAACAACATGTTTATACCCTTGTGTCACTCTAGCACAATGGTGAGTACCAACGTGAGGAGATACACCTCATAAATGTCAATCCGTGGAGACGTGAGGACCGGTATGAAGACCGCGAGCAAGTGATGGCACAAGTGCGTGAGTGAAAGCACACAAGCATGCACACACATACACACACACGCGCACAAGGTAAGAGCAAAGAGTGGAACAATGGAAAGCTTCGATTACCAAAGAGCTCTCTCACAAAACTGAAATCTACAACAAGCCAACCTCAAAAATGAGCTCTCCAGCCCTTTTTATAGTTTTTGGGTGGTTTTGGCCCTGTCCAGACCTAGTGTCCGGCCTAGTTAAAAAATAGGTTCCAGGGCTTATTTGGGGGCTCAAACGGAGTCTAAAAATTATGAAAATTGGTAGGATGGTAGATCTAATACTCCTCAAGCTCGAGGACTCCTTGGCTTGAACAAAATGGAGTTACAAAAATGGAAAATGGTATTTACAATGGTTTTTAGTGATAAAAATCACTATTTTTGGAGGGATTTCTTCTGAAAATTTGACAGGTGCTTCTTGGAGCTCCCTACTTGCTCCTTCTTCTTGTGTGTCCACTTCCTTGATGCGCTTCCATGCTTTGTCCTTGACCTTGAGCTTCAACACTCCCCCCCCTCTTGAGTCTGTCGTCCCTGACAGACCCTTGTTGTATTGGTCGTTCCATGTAGTACGTTGAGAGGTAGCGTCCTTTGCGTCCAACAGGGATGATCCATTTTCCCAATGTAGCCTGGTCGTTTGTCCGGTTCTTCACTTTGCCACTGTTATCTCTTGCAGTTTGTAGTCCCTTTGTACGTACTTCTGCCTTGTATGCCATCTGGATGGTGCATTTGTGAGTTTTCCAAAACTACTAGCTGCTCAAAGGAGGTGGTCAATGTTGATTGTGAGCAACTCTCGGCGGTGGATGGCTTCCTTGTTCTTGTTGTTGTCATCTTGATGTCGTCTGGTTCGTCCACAGATGGATTTTCATAGTTTTCATGCCAAGTACTTGTAACCCGTAATGAATGGTGGGTCAGTGCATTAGTGCATGGGTTGAACAAAATATGTGCCTTTTGCATGGCCTAGTAATGTGGCCCTACGTATGCGTACTTGGAAAATGCATGGCAAGAAGTATGGTGCAAGAGATTGCGTCTTGAGCTAAGTGCTCAAGGGTATGCTGACGAAGAGGTTTCCTAATCTATCATGGTTATAGTGTTGTTGAAACATACACGTCTTACCATGGTGAAGGGTCCGTTGATCTTCATCTCTTCGTGTTGTAGTTCCATCATGGTGTTTGACCATCGGCTTGTCCTTTTTGTTGATGGATGTTCTTGCTGAAAGTTCGCTGATGAGCATTTTCAAGCACAGTCCTCTTCTTTGCACAGTCCCTTTTTTTTTTTTTTTTTTGGAACACGATGGCATCAAACAAGAAGAAAGAGGTTAGTATCAATAAAATATTTTACATGTGAAAATTTGTGTCTCATGTGCCTGGGATTTTTCAATTGTGTCTATGCACGGCCATGTAAGGTGGCCCTATATTGATGCATACGTTGGAGATGCATGACCTGAATGGTGCAAAAGACAAGGTTATGCCAAAGGCACATGGTTGCTGCACGTCGAGGCTTTTGATGTTACTCGCATAGTTGATGCATTCTTTGTTTGGAGGTGCCGATTGGTTCTCGAAATGATGTAATCCTCCTAATGGGAACCCATTTCCTAATAGTATTTGGTCCCGTAGAGATCACCTCAGGCCAGTTCTTCTTTGGATGTTGTCCAAACTTTGGTATCCAATGTGGTTGGCCCCTTGGTTCTGTGGATGTTGCTTGTGCTTTTGGCTTCCAAACCCATATCCTGGGTGAGTGCCTGCTTATTTTTGTAGAAGGGTTGAGTTTATCTTCTTTTGGTCTTTGTGCTCTGTTCTTACCCTTTGCTCTCCTTGGCTTCTTTGTTGAGGCCTTTCGCATGGTGGGGAGCATAGTCCTTTGTACCTGTAAGAGCTTCTTGGGTACCCACATCTGTAATTGCCCTTGTTGAGCTGTAGCTAATTTTTTAGGCACCCAAATTCGTACCTGATTGTGGTCGACCTTCTTTGATAGCTTCGTTAACCCAAATTTGTTGGATTCTTCGTGCTTGAGCCTGTCGTAGGTGCTTGGTCCTTCTTTTTTCATGGTCGATCTGGTTGGGTGGGAATCTTTGAGGCAACATCGATGGTTGCACTCCTTTCTTTACCCAGATCTGTGTCATGCCCAACACTTCTTTCCTCTTGAAGGCTCTTTGTCTATTTGATAGACTGGCTGTCTTGCACTGTTTTGCTTGCTTCTGAGGTTGAACTACTGTGGATGCTTTACTCTTTGAAAAACAAGCAGAAGGTTCATCTTGCCTTTGCGACTGTCCTTCCGTGATTGCGTCCGTCTGGATCATAGAGCTTTTGACATCTACAACATCTTGTTCGAGAAGATTAGCCTTAGAGGAACAAAGAGAGTGTGTGGTGTCAGTGTCAATGGGCATGCGATTCTCCAATTCTAATGTAATGCATTGATTATATACCCAAACTTGAAGAAGTTGACTTCTTAGGTTCAAGTTGACAGCATGGTCGTAAATCCAATCTTGACCCAAGACAAGTGGTTCTGTGAGGTCCTCATCATGACACACTAGCATTTTGACTTTTATTGGAACATCTTGAAGGTAGATGGGAAGTTCCACCTCTCCCAAACAAGGGGTTTCCACGCCTCCTAAACCTATGAGATAGGCTTCTATGGGCTCGATGTTCAATTGCAGGTCTTGGCAGTATGAAAGTCTAACTGCACTAGTTGCTGCTCCTGAGTCAACCAATGCTCTCACAGTCCTTACACTCTTTCCTTGTCCTACCTCTATAGTCACAAAGGGCCGTCGATCAATTATTCGAGAAGTAGTTATGCCCGATTTTTGGCACATGTCCATGTGATATTTTGGAGCTTTTGTGTTGACATCTAGGCCTAGCCGCCGTAACTTATTTCTTCTGATGCGCTCTCTAGCCTCTGCTTGTGCTTCTTCTCTAACCCTTAACTCTTCTTCTTTTCGCTTCTTAGCAGTGTTGAGTCTCATGAGCATTTCCTCTGTAAGAGGTTCTTGATATAACTTGACTCGGCATCCACTAATATAGTTTGGTAGGATATCACCTTCTAAAGTGGCCAATTGAACTGCACCGCTAGTGGAGAGTCTATTAATGATCATGGGTCCATATCCTCGTTTCTCCAATTTGCGGGCATGTTGCTTTAGCGTATAAACCAGCACTAGATCTCCTTCCTTCAATCCTTTATCTTTTACATGGGCATCAAAGTATGCCTTTTGCCTTTTCTTTGCAGCATAAATGCCTGCTGCTGCCCGTAGCCTCGTCTCACCTAAGCGTTCTAGATCAAAGATCCTGGAAGACAACTCATGTCCATTCCGCTCGTACTCGTGTGCTACTTTCAAGGCTGGGATTAGGAAGTCCAATGGTAGCACGGCATTCTGTCCAAAGACCATCTGAAATGGGGTAGCATTGAGTACCGTTTTGTAGGCAACTCGGTATGCCCAAACAGCATGATGAAGTTGTTTGTCCCAATCAGAGCGTTTATTATTTACAAGTTTCGTCAATACGTTACATAGGATCTTATTCGTGCTCTCGGCTTGTCCGTTAGCTTCTGGGTGATAGGGGGCAGACTTCTTATGTATCACCATGAATTCTTGAAGGAGATTTTCAATGACCTCATTCAAGAAGTGCGTACCTCTATCACTAACCAACTCTATTGGTAACCCATATCTAGTGAACACATTTTCGAATAAGAACTTAGCCGTCGTTTGAGCATCATTCTTTGTCATGGCTTTTACTTCCACCCACTTTGTAAGGTAATCTGTGGCTACAATAATGTATTCTGCATGGGAGTTTCTAGCTGGGGGGTTAATAGGACCAACAAAGTCTATACCCCACTTTGAAAATGCACGTCCTCCCATCATTGGCCTTAAAGGCATCTCGTCTTTTCTTATCAGATATTGGGGACGTTGGCATGTGTCACATTTCTTCACATAAGTATGTGCATCCATATGAAGAGTGGGCCACCAAAGTCCTGAGAATAGAATGGTCTTAATTACTCTGTCAGGCCCAAAGTGTCCACCTGCAGCACCGCTGTGGGCAGTTTCTAAGACTTTCAAATAGTCTGATTCATGAACGCATAGTCTTAGGTAACCATCCTTGCCTCTTCGATATAGGTTGTCTCCTACTAAGGCATAGTCTTGAGCCTCTTGCTCCATGCTCCGTTTTCTTGCAAGACTAGCCTGATTGGGTAATGTTCCCGATCTCATGAACGCAACCAATGGAGCACTCCAATCTGGGATTAATGACACGTGATAAAGAGTGGCATGCTCCACTGGGGGTCTCTTCTGGCACACTGGACAATTCTGGATCCACTCCTGTATTTCTTTGTCCATGCTAGGCCAATACACTCCTAAACGTTTTAGATTCTGCAATGTTCATTGTTTAGAGTAGTGATTTCCTAGCAGTCCCTCATGGGCTTGTTGCATCCAACTAGTATGTTCGTCGTCCTCAACACAACAGGCTAATACGCCCTCGGTATCTTGCTTGTACATACTTCCAGCCAATATTTGATACTTTTATGATTTTACAATTTCTTCTTTGCTTGTCTTCACATTTTTATTTGCAGGCCCGAAGGTTAGGACCGGTACCAACTTATTTGCCCATTTAGGAACAACTTCTAGATTGAACAGATAAGCATCGGGCAATTCATCAGACACTCCTTGCGGTGGCTCTCCTGAAGTGATGCGAGAAAGATGGTCTGCCCTAAGATGGGTTCTACCTTTCCTGACAACAACTTCAAAGTCGTATTCCATTAGTAAGAGGAACCATCTTACTAAGCGACCTGTATTGCAAGGTTTATTGACCAAATATAGTAACGCTTGATGATCAGTGAAAAACTTGAACTTATTGGCCAATAAATAGTGTCTAAACTTTTTCACAGCGTAAACCATGCCTAAGCCTTCTCTCTCCGTTGTGGTATAATTTCGTTCAGCTGCATTTAATTGCCTACTAGCATATGCTATCGCAAATCTAGGTTTCCTTCACGTGTTGGTTGTGCTAGCACACATCCTATTGCATGATTGGAGGCATCTACATGGACATGGAATGGTTTGCTCCAATCAAGAGTGGTCAGTATTGGTGCTGAGCACAAGCGTCTTTTTAACTCGTTGAAGGAATTCTCGCATTCCTAGTTCCACTCAAAATTTGTTAACAACCCATAAAGAGGTTTAGCTATGATGGCATACATGTGGATAAACCTACGGTAATATCCACAATGGCCCATAAAGGCCTGTACCTCTTTAACATTTCTTGGTCTTGGCAACTCTGCTATCGCTCTTACCTTGTCTTCATCTGTTGAAATTCCATTCTTAGAAACAATGTGACCTAAGATTTTACCTTGTCGTACCATGAACACACACTTCTCTGGGTTCAGACACACTCGATAATCTCTACACTTGTTGAAGATTTGTCTGAGCTCAGGGATGTGGTAACTTTTCTATTGGGAATGCGCACATAAATCATCCACATATACTTCTAAGCTCTTCCGCAAGAACTCTTTGAAGACATGACACATGAGCCTTTGGAATGTTGCAGGTGCGTTGGTGAGCCCAAATGGCATCACACGAAATGCAAAAATTCCCCATTCTGTGGCAAAGGCCGTTTTGTGTTGATCTTCGGGGGCAATGGCTACTTGGTTGTAACCTGAAAATCCATCAAGGAAGCTATAAACTTCCTTGCCTGCAACACGCTCCAATAGATGTTCGGTGATTGGAAGTGGATAACTATCTCTGATCGTAGCGGCATTAACTTTTTTAAGGTTAATGCACACGCGCAATTTCCCATTCTTCTTGGGCACCACCACAATGGGGGACACCCATTCAGTGTGCTCAATCTCATAGATGAATCCAGCTTCAATCAGCCTGTCAATTTCCTCCTTTATTTTGGCTGCATAATTGTCATTATATGTGTAGGGCTTTTGTTTGGTGGGCTTGGCATCAGCGGTCATCGGAATCGTATGAGAGCAAATCTTTGGATCTACTCCTTTCAAGTCTCTATAGTGCCATGCGAACACATCCCTATATTCCCTTAATAGAGCTACAAGCTCAGCTTCTTCTTTTGCACTTAGGTCATCTCCTATGTACGTACATCGTTCTTCGTTCCCTTCAATGGTCACTACAATTTTTTTGGTCTTTTCTTTATTGTCATATGCTTCTCCTATAATGGCCTCTCTCTTAGGCATCCGTACCAAAATTTTTCGGTCTTCCACTTCATATTTCTTGAAATTATCTGGTACTTCAAACAATGATTCTTCCTCTTCTTGTTTCACTGCTTTTCTTTTCTTTTTCTTTTGACCTCCTTCACTTCCTTCCTTTGAATTTATCGTTTTAATACTCGTGAGGGGTTCTTCTTCTTTTTGGGTTAACACTCCTATGTCTTCTAAATAGTGTTCCTCTGAGTCAAAGTAAGTATCCATCACAATGGATTCTAAATCATCGTCATTCTCTTCTTCTTCTATGAACTCACTAGGATCACACTCTTCCAACAGGGGCTGACACATGAACACTGAAATATCATAACCCTCCTCATCGCAGTGAGGTGTCCATTGTTCTTCATTGACTGCTATGTCCATGGTAGCTAAGATTTCTGCCCAACCATGAGGCTCAAATTCCTCATCTGGAAATATCATCGGTGTATAGGCTGGGTCTTTTATTGGTCTATCTCCTGGGGGAGTTCCTTCTTCTCTCGCTTTTAGGCGCTTTTCCTCTTCCTCTGCGACCTTGCACATCCACAAGTGAGTATCTTCATGCAGCCAGGATGGATCAGGTGAACTTCCAGAATGCACGGAGATAGAATCTTCTTTCGCTTTGTGGATAGGATTCCACTGTAGGGGTGGTACATCTCTGAAGGTGTAATCCTTCAGATTGACCTTGGTTGTGACCCCTAAGTGTTGTAAGTACAAGGAGTTGGTTCCCCAATCCTGTACTATTTGCAATTGTCGTAGGAAGGGTCTTCCTAGGATCATCTCGTAGACATTATTTTTCTCAAAGTCACATATAGCAAACGTATGTTCAAACTCTACACCACATGTGGTTAGAGTTATCCCTTCAAGCAATCCTAGAGGTCTTTCAAAATGACCATCTGCCATTTGAAGTTTCATTCTCGTTGGTCTTAAGGTGGGTTCGCCCCATCGCTTCCACAAGGAGGTGGTCGCAATAGCAACACCAGCACCTGAATCTACGATTGCTTTGGTTGTGTAACCGTGATAGGTGATCGGAAGATAAGTGTTACCTTCCTCACCTTCGCTCATGTCTCCTATCTTGTCGAGAGGTATCTCTGGAACTTTTTGCTTAGAGCCTACTTTTGGCATATTGGATTCAAGTTCTAGAACTTGATCCTTCACATGATTCCAGAGCTCAGGTTTTGCTTTGAGCAGCTCTTCCACAGTGAGATGACATTGAACCTTAGTGTTCTTCAGAACATCAGTGTTTCTTGGAATCACCGAGTCTTCATTTCTTACCAATATTGTGGGAGCTCTGATCTGGAGAGATTCAGATTCCCATGGGCCTGTGTAATGAGGCAACTCTTGTAAAGAATTAGATTCAAAATCTAATCTTTCATCTTCTTGTTGCTCTGCTTGGTCTCCATAGATAGACGGAATGTCTTGGGGAAATTGATCATGAAGATCATCAATCTCAGGAATAGGAGGGGAATTACCCTTCTCCTTGGCCCATTTCTCTTCCTGTATTTCCCGCAAGAACTCTTGAGAGTATTGTTGAATTGAAGGAGGTATTCCAGCATCCGTGGAATTAGGAACATAAGCTCCCATTGGTGGTGAGCTTACTCTTTCAATAACTGGTTGAGCCTGTGGAGGTAAAGAAACTTGTGGTTTGTTTACCAACTGCTCTAATCTTTCTAGTAAGCCTTGGAAATGCAAATCTGGTTTGATAGAGTTTGTCTGATTGAACTTTTGACTAGTCTCAAGTATAGCTTGAGCTTGTTCTACCATTTTCATGCACATTCTCATCCGTTCAATCTCTAAGTCTGCTCTAGGGTAACTCTTGTCTAGGTTTGCAGCTGTTGGCCCTTCTTGAAGACGAGCCTGGTAGGCCTTGAACATCATGTCCAAGCCTTCTGGGGTTGGATCTGCAAGAACAGACCCTGATTGCGGTCTATTTACAATGGGTGGTGGGGTGGAATGGGGTGGAGTGGATGGAGCTTTGGTATGTGAGGGGCTTTGAGATGCAATGTCTTCTATTTTTGTTTTGGTATCCCTTACGCTTTCTTCTAGCTCGGATAACTTTTTGTTCCACTTGCGATTAGCCTTCTCTCTGGTATCCTTCCATGTTCTTGGTTTCCTCTTACTAGGCTCTCCTGCCTCACTTGACTCCGACTGCTCAGATGGTTTTGCTTGTTGTGTAGCCTGTGCCCTAGTAACTGCCTGTACAGGAGCCACATTACTACCACTTGAACTTGAATCTGCCACTAAGCCTACCACGTTGATGGGTGTAACCTTGGGTGCACTAGAGGGATTCCTGGGACACTCTCTAGGAAGATGTTCCTTGCCGCACTCAGGACAAAAGCCTTGTATTGTGATATTCTGTCCTCCGAGAGCTGGTTGGTGGGGACATTCACGAATGAAATGGTCGCCCTGACATCTAAAGCATGGTCCTCTAGGGGCTTGTGGTCTTACTTGTCTCAATTGGGGCCTAGGATTTGGATTCATATACATGACATTGGAGTATTCTGGCTCCCAATTTTGTTCCATAGGTGGTGTCTCATATTGACACTGAGAAGTCTCACTTTGCTCAGGTGACTCTATATAATAAGCATGTGGACTATCTTCATGGACATAGTCTGAACCATGAGCGTGAAAATCATTTTCTCGTATCAATGGGGTTAGTGCACCAATGCTCTATTATGGTTCTCCTCCGCCATCGTATATTTAATTGGGATCACATTGGCAGGAGCTGGCGGTTGGTTTCCAAGGACTGGTTGTGGCCTATATGGTGCCTGATAGTGCTGCTGGTATTGAGGTTGATATTGTTGTGGCCTATAATATGGCTGTTGGTACTGATTCTGATACCTACCCTGCTGGTAAGGTTGCTGATAATTTTGTCTAACAGCCTGCCTGTTATAGGGGCAATCTTGGGTCGTATGATTTGTATATTTCCTCTCAATGGTGCAATATAGAGCATTAGGGTTTCCTTGGGGTTGATTCGTCAACGGACAAACATTAGCCATGTGATCTCCTCCACATGTATAACATCGCTTCACTGAGGTGACCCTTGGCATTTGTCTATTTTGAACTCCTAGCTTTTTGACCACTTGCTCAGCTATCTCATCTATCTCAGTGGAGGCTCTAGAGGTCTGACTTGTAGAACTATCAGAGTCCTTATAGAGTTTGGATAGTCCTAACTCCTCACCCAAGTTGTCTTCTATGTCAATGCATATCCGTATACACTCTTCTATGGATCTAGGCTCTTTCAAGTATACATATGACCTTAATTTTGTGCTCAATAGGCCATCTAAAAACAGTGCCACCTGTTTAGCTGATGTGGGTAATTCTGGTACAGGGCATCTTTCCAAGTACTGTCTAAACCTTCTTCCTGCAAGTCGCACTGTTTCTTGGGGTGTCTGTTTGAAGTTGTGGATCAAGGATGATGTGTTATGCCTGATACCACTCTTGGAAAATTCTACAATGAATTCTTCTAGAAGCTGACCTATCTCTCTATAGTTGCGACTGTTTAGAGGTTGAAACCAAGCTAAGGCTGTACCCTTAAGAGTCAAACCAAATGCCTCGAACTGGGTGAATAAGTCTTCAACCTGTTCAGCTCTTAGCACTTGTTTGAACTCCGCCACATGATCATAAGGATCTCCAAATCCATCAAAGTAGTTCTTCATTGTCTTAACCACTTGAGAGGGTCTAAGGGTTCTTGAGTGTTCTCGTGGTCTAGGCAATGGGAAATCATGATCATCTCTTTGATGTCTATGAACTCTATGTCTCTCCCTTTCAAGTCTTTCCATTCCATATCCTGATCTGTCTCTGCCTATAGTGTCTGCAAAGCTTACCTCCGGTCTCTCTCTAGTTCTTTCTCTCTGGGTTTCATGAGCCTTGGATGATCCGGCTCCTTGGAGGCCCTGAGAAACATTAGATCTTGGTGGAGGGAAAATTGATTCGCCTTGCCAAGTGTAAGCATGTCTGTCATGATCTGATACCAAGAATAATTTCTGAGATGTGTGATCTAGGTAGACAGCTTTCCCTGGTGTCTCTGGGTCCTTTAATTCGTAGATGGTGACTACTGGGCTGGGTTGATCTGGCCTAAATCTCCAAAAGGCTTCCTCCGTTTCTCTATTCACGAATAGTTCTATGCTTTTATTATCTTGAGGAATCCATTCTGGAGTGAGCACTCTGGTTAAGACTGACTTACCTCTAGGGGTCTTGGGTTCTCCTCCTAGGTCTCCTTGCTCTAGGTCTCCTATCTCATTCTCAGGAATGATATTTCCAAACTCATCTGTCCTATCTGGTAAGTTGGTAACCACATACATGGTTCCTTCCTTATCAATGTAAGCACCCTCTTCAAACTTGACTACTGGGTGTTCAAGTCCAAAGGGTTGGTCAGGATTTTTGAGTTGAACCACTGATCGCCTTAGACCATCCTCATAGATGCGAGCACCTAATTGGTTGGTCCTGATATACTCTAATTGGGTCTTATAGGGACCTTCTGGTGTCTGTAAATAGGCAGTGCCGGAGCTACGTGTGGGTCTTTCCATGTTAAAAGACATTTCCGAGTCACTGGTTTCTGAACTTCGTGTGTAAGGATAACCACTAAGCTGTTGAGCCCAAGACTTGGATGTATGGTTGACACTAGCCTCAGATGACCTAATGCTTTGTCTATCCTTGCCTAAGTGTCTGCCAGATCTCAGGTTCATAAGCCTTGGCTTCTAGTCCCAAAGTTCTCTTATATTGCTCAAAATCCTTTGGAACACCTTGGTTTTCCAATTTTCCTGAGGGTCAACTTCAAAATACCCTATCTAATAATCCTGGTATTAATTTAACCATAACCAGTCGATGTTTTGGTTGTATTCCCCACGAGCTTTCCAACAAAACCAAAATCACAGCAAACGGATTTCGTATGAGAAAGTGTCGCGATACACGGGAGTTCTGGTATCGCGATACCACAACTCAACCGGACACGATACTTGGAGATTTTGACACCCAACTTCAAAAATTTTTGCAGATTTGTGTACCTTGTGTCCTCCTTGTCACTTCTATCAGCCTGTAGATGCAAAGTCACTCTCCAAAGTCACGATACAACGCTCGCGATACCAGGCGCTGTTCCTCTCACGTCGCGATACCACCGCTCAGATTCTAGTGTTTTTGAGAGTTTTTCAGTGTTTTTCTTCAGCGTTTTTGGTTCTCAGCTCCTCCTAAGCTTGTTCCTCACAGCCACGAGTAAAAAACGAGTGAATGTAGTGACGAAAATGGAAAAAATAAGAGAATACGAAGAGGGAAGAAGATGGAGATGATGACGAAGATGAAGAAGGAGAAAAACTCAGAAACTGAACTAGAAATTGTGATTTTTTTACCTTCCAACGTCGCTACTCTACGTCTTACCGTCACACGCTCGTCCTCCAAATGGAAAGCTTCGATTACCAAAGAGCTCTCTTACAAAACTGAAATCTACAACAAGCCAACCTCAAAAATGAGCTCTCCAGCCCTTTTTATAGTTTTTGAGTGGTTTTGGCCCTGTCCAGACCTAGTGTCCGGCCTAGTTAAAAAATAGGTTCCAGGGCTTATTTGGGGGCTCAAACGGAGTCTAAAAATTATGAAAATTGGTAGGATGGTAGATCTAATACTCCTCAAGCTTGAGGACTCATCGGCTTGAACAAAATGGAGTTACAAAAATGGAAAATGGTATTTACAATGGTTTTTAGTGATAAAAATCACTATTTTTGTAGGGATTTCTTCTGAAAATTTGACAGGTGCTTCTTGGAGCTCCCTACTTGCTCCTTCTTCTTGTGTGTCCACTTCCTTGATGCGCTTCCATGCTTTGTCCTTGACCTTGAGCTTCAACACCTTGACTAGGGTCTTCAACATAGACTCCATCATTGGTGAATCTTACCTCATATCCTTTTTCCACAATTTGACCTACACTGATCAAATTCTTTGGAATTGTGGGAACATAGAGAACCTTACTCAGAAGAGTGCTCCCATCCTTAGCTTTGACTGAACCAATTGACTTTACCTTATGCTTTGTATTATCACCTGTCTGAACTGTATGATTAATTGCATTATGATCTAAATCAGTCATCAAAGCAATATTTCCACTTAAATGATTACTACATCCTGAATCAATGTAGAACACTCTCATGTCCTCATGTGAGGTTTCATATGTTGCATTCATAATGAGAGTAGAATCCTCCTTCTGATCTAATGCATAGTTGTAGTAGGTGTTGTTATAGGATTGATTTTGGAAGCTTCTTCCTCCACCTCTTCCAAAAGAATTCCTACCACCTCTACCTCTGAAGTTTCCTCTCTGAAATCTACCACCTCTTGCTCTTTGATTAAAGTTCTGATAATTACCATTCTTCTGATTATTGTGCCAACAATCATGAGATAGATGATTGGTCTTACCACATATCCAACAAGCTCTTGCATTATCTTTGTTGTTTCTGCCTCTTCCT
>MU261272.1:37500-115988 GCA_020310875.1 Ceratopteris richardii
CTATCTATATGTCTTTCTATCTATCTATCTATCTATCTATCTATCTATCTATCTATCTATCTATCTATCTATCAATCAATCTATCTATCTATCTATCTATCTATCTATCTATCTATCTATCTATCTATCTATCTATCTATCTATCTATCTATCTATCTATCTATCTATCTATCTATCTATCTATCTATCTATCTATCTATCTATCTATCTATCTATCTATCTGTCTATCTGTCTATCTATCTATCTATCTATCTATCTATCTATCTATCTATCTATCTATCTATCTATCTATCTATCTGTCTGTCTGTTTGTCTCTCTGTCTGTCTGTCTGTCTATCTGTCTATCTCTCTGTGTGTCTATCTATCTATCTATTTATCTATCTATCTATCTATCTATATATCTATCTATCTATCTATCTATCTATCTATCTATCTATCTATCTATCTATCTATCTATCTATCTATCTATCTATCTATCTATCTATCTATCTAAAACTCTCAAAGAGTTGGAGATATGGCACAAAGGGCTTGCTCACATTGGTGAGAGGACACTCAAACAAATTTGTAGGGATCAAAGTGTACTTGTTTTGCCTAATATCACAAGGCAACACATGATTTATAAGTGCGAAGCTTGTCAATTCGGCAAGGCTCATAGACAACCTTTCAATAGGAAGGGATATCTGTATCAAAATCTTTTGGATCTAGTGCAGAGAGATGTGTGGGGTCTTAATAAGGAGCCATCTATATGAGGCTCAAGATATTATGTGTATTTCATAGATCATTGTAGCAGGTGGACCATTCTATTTTTCATGAAGCACAAGGATGAAGTTTTTAATTGCTTTAAGAAGTGTGTTGCTCTTGTTGAAAACCAAACAGGTAGGACTTTGAAAAGGCCTAATTGCATGAAAGAGGAATTAAAAGGGAAGTCACTAGAAGGTACAACCCAAACTCAATGGTGTAGCAGAGAGGGGAAACAGAGCTATTGTTGAAGTTGCAAGGTCCATGCTCAATGAAAAGGGATTGCGAAAGTACCTATGGGCAAAGGCTATGTCTACAGCCACATATCTCATAAATAGACTTCCATCTAAGTCACTAGATGGAACCTCTCCATATGAAGTGTGGAATGGAAGAAGACCTAGTCTACAGACTCAGATGCAGATTGGGCCAGATCTAGAGATGATAGAAGAAGTACATCTGGGTATGTATCATTTGGAGGCTCAAAAATCGTTTCTTGGTCATCCAAGAAGAAAACAACAGTGGCATTATCTTCTACTAAAGCCAAATATAGGGGTTTGGCTAATGCAACTCAAGAAATTATGGTTAAAATCTTTGTATATAGATCTTGGACTTCATTCTTCAACACCTCACATTTTTCATGACAACACAAGCTCACTACATCTTGTAGCTAATCCGGTATACCATGCTAGAACCAAGCATATTAAAGTCCACTAACATTATGTAACGGAGAAGCTAATGAGCAAGGATATTCAAATATCCTATGTCTCTACAGATATGCAATGTGTAGACATGTTGACTAAATCTCTTGATGGTACAAAATTGAATAGATTCAAGTTGATGATTGGCTTGCAAGAAATCAAGGAAAATTGAAGACTTCTTTGGATTCCAAGCATGTTAGGCTTGAGGGGGAGTTGTTGGTGCATTTTACCCAAGCCTACATGCTTGATATGATTTTATTTATGTTCATTTGTATTCATACGTGTACACATATGAACACCTCTTGTAAAAGAGTATATCTTATCTCTTGTAATTGTGAAAGAAAGAATGGCTTAAGTCATCCATGATGTAAAAGGAAAATTAGTGGCTCTAACTACCTAAAAACATGAATCCATAAGCTGAGAGAATATCTCCTAATTCTTAGCATCACTTTTATGTGAAGCCATTTGAATTCAAATTCAAAACTACCTCCAAAAGTAGCTATAAAAAGAGCAAGAAGGAATTCATCATAGTAGAGCTTGATTCATGCCCACTTCATGTTAATTTGTAGAGATTGAAGAGCTTAATCCATAGCTCTATCATTCTACTCTCATTGTGCAAGTATTCATTGCCAATGTGGTTGTAATTATATGTGAATCTATACATTCATCATTTACTTCTTCTCTGTTTTGTTCTCTGTTATACTCACTCAGAATAGTAACTTCAAAAGCTCATATCTCGGGCTATACATAATATTTTTTAGAGTTTTAAAGTGGATTGGATAGCTTTCTAAGTCTAATTTATGCTCACAAAATTTTATGTTCATTGGATTACGATTTGTGAGAAATCTCTATTTCTCTGCTCATTGGTCAATCTCTACAGAGCCTCGAAAATCCCAGGAGTGTTCCAGATTTTTCCAAATCTTGTTCTCAGTGCTCAATTGACCAATTGAACTTTTTTAACTTGGATTGGAAATCTATCTAAGTCTATTTACTATTTCCAAACAGAATTTTTCTAATTCCTACTAAGTTGAGAGCATTCTTCATTTTTTCCAGCAGGTATATGTACAAAAATAGGAAGCTCAAAGGCTCTACTAACCAAATCTGAAGTCTCAGTTTGCTTGTGTGAAGCTGGTTGCAGTAGCACCAACTCATCTTTGGATTGCATCCACCATCTCTCTCCACATGTTTAAGGTAATTATCATACTTTTATGTTTAATATATAAGATTATTTGATATCTTTTCTTTACACATTAATTCCTCTATAGTTTAATTATGAATCATAATAGGTGGATTACATCAAAAGATATTGACAAAGACTCAATCCCACAAAAGAAAGGTGAAGGCAGGGAGCTACTATGTCTGATGCAGAAAGAGCTTCCAACATCATTTTTTTATATTCAGGTTCATTTATTGATCCATCTTGTGGATGAAATAGAGATTGCAAGAGTTGTAAACACTCAGGTCGAGCAATTTATGGGCATATTAAAAGGTTATGTGTGACAAAGAGAAAAACCAAAAGGATCTATGGAAAAAGGGTGGATGCTTGAGGAGTGCATGTACTATGTTAGTGAATACCTTGAAAGAGTTCATGAAGAAGCCCCGTGTGCATGGACTAACAATTATTCTTCAAAATTTACAGATGAGGTATTATTAGGTAACAGAGTTCCATTTCAATTTATGTCGCAACAAAAAAGTGATATTTCTACTTTTATTGCATATAATAGTGAATACGTGCAAGCATTGGTTACTGAGTATGAACACGAACTTCAAAATCTATGAAGTAAAAGATGGAGAAACAAAAGATATAGATGTTGTTGTTTTAGTATACCCAAGGGGAGCCAAGACCCACACCACCTTGCTTGGAAGCAATAGGAAAGCTCAAGAAAGATTCTCATTTCATCAAACCAACCCTCCATCATACTCAAGCCATCAGCGGTCATCTCCAAGCTATGCCAAAAATCCTTGAGAACATGAAGAGGAAGGTCATCAAGGATCCTTTTCCACAAATGGAAAATACAAGAAATACAACACATTCTACTCACACACAAAGGAAAGACAAGCATACACACACCTCACTCTCACACTCAAAGACAAAATACACAAGTGCACATAGTCTAAGAGTAAAAGAGTTCTTCCATTCATTTCTAAAAGATATGTGCATGGAGCTCAACACGAACCAAAAGCTCCCCTTTTAGAAAATCAGCTTCTCTATTTATAAGCTAAGCTCTTTTCCCCATGTGCTCAAAAGACTAATAAAAAAGGGAACATGTGCCTAACTAACATATCCTAAGGAGACCTTCTCAAATAGTCTCTCTAACAACCATATCTCCAAAGATATATGTGCATGGGGTTTTTTTAGATATTTACCAAAAAAGTGAATATTTACAAGCTTCGAAACCCTTACTTTTGGAGAAATATCAAAAAGGGTCCTAAGAGGGTGTTCTCATGTGCAAACTAGTGGAACAAACCAATCACAAATTGGTGATTACAAAGAGTTGGAAGCAAGCTCATGATCATATTGAAGTGGAAGAAGACACTTGAGAAAGTGAAGAGATCTCAGAAATGAAGTTTGTATACATATGTACATTACAGGTGGAAATTCTTGTAATCCGAGTAGAGATAATCCTTAGGATGATAAGGAGTAATGTAATCGAAACAGGATAAGTCTAGGACCATATCTATATAAGTCAATGATGTAAAGAAATATATATGAGAGTCATTAGAAGCCAGGTGTCATCAAGATAGATGTGTAGAGAGTCATCTCCACGAGTTAGCGTCGAGTCTTTCTCAGATTTCTCTCAGTCTGATCATGTGGATCAGAAATCCTTTTGTACACATCTAATTTGGAAGTTACTGAAGCTATGTTCAAAGTTTCATGGTCTAATTCCTTTCATGTTGTGAATATGATCAATAGGAACATGTATATATAAAGTCTGTAGAAAAAATTCTTAGAGTCGCGCATTTTTCGTGTCAATGTTTTGCTTAGATCTTAGTGCACAGTGTAAAGTTTTTGATGACTGAGCATTCAAAATCTAAGTTAGAAGGTAAAGAAGCTATGACTAAAAGCATTTAGCAAAATGGGATCTATGCTGTGAGAAATCAATCTTAGAAGTTACCTATGTCAAAGTCGCTTATTCAGGAAGACAGTTTCTGACATACTTTTGATCTTAAGGATCAAATTGAAGTTTTAATGATTCTTTTGAAGGACTAATGGTTGATAGGATTGCGGAAAGATAGCTTGGAGGTATGTATATCATTCGATTGAAGAAATCTGAAGATATGTGTAGGTAATGAAGTCAATCTTTGAAGCAGACTTCTTGAAGAAGAAAAATTCTCACTCAGAGAATTGTTCATGAATGATTTGGTAAATCAAAGTAACATTTGTGTAAAGTTTGTTCTATAACTGATATAGAGGTGCTCTTAGATCAGTATAGATCAAGCTTTTGGAGATTAAAAGGTCTCCAACAGTGGTATCAGAGCTGAAGGTATAATACAAGTGAAGTAAAGGCATTGGAAGTCTCGACTGCTGCAGATATTGAAGTTCTTTCTAATTGAAGGTGGACAAGGATAAATTCTTACAGATAATTTGCAGAAGTACAAAGTACGAGCTCAAAGGATCAAAAAGGATTGAAGCTTCATATCAAAGGTACACTTTACTATCATAAATCATAGTAATTGCAGACACAGAAGATCAAAGATGGGAGAAAGCTTGGAGATTGATAAGCTAGATAGGGAGAACTATCCAGTTTCGTCCATGAGGATGGAGGCACACCTCATGAGCAAAGATTTGATGGCATTCATTACAAGAGAAGAAGAAAAGCCTGAGTTTGCAAATCCTAGTATTCCAACTAGAGAAGAGCTTGCAGATTTGAAGATCTGGATGAGAAAGGATGCTCAAGCTAGGAGCATCATTTACATGTCTGTAAATGATTATCTTTTACCTCACATCAGAGGATTGAAAAGTACAACAGATGGGTGGAATGCTTTGGAAGAGCATTTCCAAAACACAACCAAGTCAAGGAATTCCTCATTATGGGCAGAATTCACAACTTTCAAGAAGAAGAGCTCACAATCAATTTCTGATTATGTGGCAAGAATAAAGGATATTGCAGATAGCTTGGGAGCTATAGATGAAGAAATTGAAGAGGATAAGTTGGTAAGTCAAATACTTACAGGTCTGAGAGGAGATGAGAAGTGGAAGCCTTTTATATTATCCATAGAATTGTCACTAGATCACTTTACTCCTGATCTTAATCAATTGCTAGGACACATGCTAACTTTTGAGCAGGACATTAAGGGAGACAATGATAGGAGTGCAAGCCAAGCTATGTACTCCAAGGACAAGAGAAAGAATGGCAAAGGGAAGCAGTCAACTCATGATGAAGGGACCTCAAGTCAAGCTAACTTTACAAAAGGAAAGATGAACTTCATAGGTAAAGGAAGAGGAGGTAATAACAAAGATGATACTAAAGCTTGTTGGATTTTTGGCAGAACCAATCATTTGGCAAATGATTGTTGGTATAACAATCAAAATGGTGGAAATAATAATCAAAGTTTTAATCAAAGAGGTATAGGAGGCAGAAACCAAAGAGGCAACTTCAAAGGAAGAGGTGGTAGGACATCATATGCTAGAGGAGGTGGAAGAAGTTTTCAATCTCAGTCCTACAACAACAATTACTATAATTATGCATCAGATCAAAAGGATGACATGACTCTCATCTTGAATGCAACTCATGAAGCAGTAGGAGAAGACCAAAGGGTGTTCTATATTGACTCAGGATGTAGCAATCATCTAAGTGGCAATATGTCACTGTTGACTGATATGGAAGCAAAGGTGAATGGACATACAGTTCAAACAGGTGACAATACTAAGCATAAGGTGGAAAGCATTGGATCAGTGAAGACAAAGAATGGAAGTACACTCTTGAGCAAGGTACTTTATGTTCCTACTATTCCTAAAAACTTGATAAGTGTAGGGCAAATTGTGGAGAAAGGATATGAAGTCAGATTCACAAATGATGGTGTCTATGTGCAAGATCCAAATCAGGGATATAGAAACATTATTGCAGGTAAAAAGGAAGGAAGGTTGTTTACTCTCAAAGTTCAAGGTAATGTGGGACATGCTCTATTTACTTATGGAAGTCAAAAGATATCTGAGTTAGACCTATGGCATAAAAGGTTAGGTCATTTCAATGAGAGAGCCATAAAGGAAATGTCAAGGAATGATTTGGTGTTTGGTTTGCCAAAAGTTGAAGGGCAACACATGGTGTACAAGTGTGAAGCTTGTCAATTAGGTAAAGCACACAAAAATTCTTACAACAAATCAGGATACAAGTATTCAAACATGCTTGAGTTAGTTCATACAGATGTGTGGGGTCCTTCAAGGGACTATAGCATAAATGGATCCAGATATTATGTGTTGTTTGTTGATGATGCAACCAGATGGATTACTCATTCAAGCATTATCATGCTTATGCAGAAAGGATTACATAACAAAAGCTCAAGAGGTTGAGATCGGATGGAGGGGGAGAGTATTTTTCAAAAGAGTTTGATGATTATTTGTGGAATGCAGGTATAAAAAGAGAAGTAACTTGCAGGTATTCCCCTCAACAGAATGGAGTTGCAGAAAGAAGAAATAGAACTCTTGTAGAGTTTGCAAGAGCAATGATGAAGGAAAAGAATTGCCCAAATTACTTATGGGCAGAAGCTATCAACATTGCAACATACCTTGTGAATAGGTCACCTAGTAAAGCATTAGAGGGAAGAACTCCTTATGAAGCATGGTGGGGTAAGAAACCTACTCTTGATCATTGTAATGTGTTTGGATGTTTAGCATATGCTTATGTTCCTTCACAATTGAGACATAAGCTAGAACCCAAAGCAGAGAAGTATGTGTATATTGGGTATGATGATAGACAGATGGGTTACAGATTGTGGAGTCCATCCACAAAGCAATTTCTTGTTACCAAAGATGTTACATTTCATGAGCAAAGCACATGGTATACAGGGTCAACAAATGATTATGCAGATGACAAAGAAATACAAAGAAAAGGGAAGACAAAAGTAAGTATGTATGAAGAAGATATTGATGATGTTGATTGTAAAAGTAAATTGCAGAATAATATTGAAGATGGGCCAAGATTTGATCCATAATCAAATGTGGCTGAGACTTCAAGAAGTGTAGAGGTTAGAAGATCCTCAAGGGAAAGAAAAGAGCCTATCAGGTATAGCTATGATACATCTTTTCTAACAACAAAATATTATGCTTATATTGTGAAGACAGAAGAGGATCCAATCACATATGAAGAAGCTAAAGGAAAACAGAATTGGGAGAAGGCAATGCAAGAAGAGTATGATGCTCTACTTGAAAATGAAACATGGGAATTAGTGCCAAGACCAAAGAATTAGAAAGTTATTGGATGTAAGTGGGTGTATAAAACAAAAAGTTTTGCAGATGGTAAGGTGTCTAGATACAAGGCTAGACTTGTGGTCAAAGGTTATGCCCAAACTTATGGGGTAGATTATGATGAAACCTTTAGTCCTATGGCTAAGATGTCTAGAATTAGATCATTGATTGCTATTGCAGCTTGTAAAGGATGGAAGTTGTCACAATTAGATGTGAAGAATGCATTTTTGAATGGATACATTACAGATGAAGTGTATATGGAGCAACCTCACAGGTACAGATGCTCAAGGAATCAATGAGCTTAAGAAACAAATAGAGAAGGAGTTTAAGATAAGTGATTTGGAAAACTTTTCTTATTTTTTAGGAATGTAGATTGTATATACTCAACATGGAGTATATGTTGCACAAGAGAGGTACTTGAAGAATCTTCTGGTCAAATTCAACATGGAGGATTGCAAGCCTTCAAGCACACCATTGGAGGTAAATCATAAATTGAGCAGGTATGGAGGTGAAGAGTTTAATGACATGAAGAAATATCAGAGTTTGGTAGGTAGTTTAATCTATGCTACCTTGATAAGGCCAGATCTATCATATGCAGTAAGTGTGTTATCACAATTCATGCATTGTCCAAAGAAGACTCGTTGGATTGCAGCTCAAAGGGTACTCAGATATATCAAAGGAACCCTAAATGAAGGCTTGTATTATGGATTTACTTTTGATACAAGAATTAAAGTATTTAGTGATGCAGATTGGGCAGGTGATTCAGATGATAGAAGATCTACTCATGGGTATCTCTGTTATATTGGAGATAAGTTAGTTTCTTGGTGTTCAAAGAAGCAACATACAGTTGATTTCTCATCCACAGAAGCTGAGTATAAAGGATTGGTAGAGGCTGCAAAAGAAGTGATATGGTTATAGACCTTGTTGAAGAGTTTTGGAATTGATCAGAGTACTCCAATAAATTTTTAAGATAATATGAGTTCCTGATTACAAAGAGTTTGAAGCAAGCTCATGATCAGATTGAAGTGGAAGAAGACACTTGAGAAAGTGAAGAGATCTCAGAAATGAAGTATGTATACATTTGTACATTACAGGTGGAAATTCTTGTAATCTGAGTAGAGATAATCCTTAGGATGATAAGGAATAATGTAATCTACATGGGATAAGTCTAGAACCATATGTATATAAGTCAATGATGTAATGAAATACATATGAGAGTCATTAGAAGCCAAGTGTCATCAAGGTAGATGTGTAGAGAGTCATCTTCACGAGTTAGCGTCGAGTCTTTCTCTAATTTCTCTCAGTCTGATCATGTGGATCAAAAATCCTTTTGTACACATCTAATTTGGAAGTTAATGAAGCTATGTTCAAAGTTTCATGGTCTAATTCCTTTCATGCTGTGAGTATGATCAATAGGAACATGTATATGTAAAGTCTGCAGAAAAAACTCTCAAAGTCTCGCATTTTTCGTGTCAATGTTTTGCTTAGATCTCAGTGCACAGTGTAAAGTTTTTGATGAGTGAGCATTCAAAATCTAAGTTAGAAGGTAAGGAAGCTATGACTAAAAGCATTTAGCAAAACGGGATTTGTGGTGTGAGAAATCAATCTTAGAAGTTGCCTATGTCAAAGTCGCTTATTCACGAAGACAGTTTCTGACATACTTTTGATCTTAAGGATCAAATTGAAGTTTTAATTATTCTTTTGAAGGACTAATGGTTGATATGATTGTGCAAAGGTAGCTTGGAGGTATGTATATCATTCAATTGAAGAAATGTGAAGATATGTGCAGGTAATGAAGTCAATCTTTGAAGTAGACTTCTTGCAGAAGAAAAATTCTCAAATATACATAAAAGGGTATTTTCATGAGCAAAGAAGGGTTCCTATGCACAAGAGAAAATGTCTACACACCCTACAACCCAACACTCTCCTCCCCATAGAATTTGTCGTCCTCAACAATGCTAAGAGAAGAGGATCATACATAACTGAACAGGTTCATGTTGAGTCTTCAAGCCTTCCAAACTCTGAAACTTTGCAATCCTTCAAGATGATGAAGAGTCTTTAAGTGGTGAGTGACACAATCCTCCTAAGAGGCAATCATCCCAACAATCAAAAAGACCAACATGAAAAGCATTTGATTGCTAAGTATGCAGCAATCCCATGGAGCAGTTCCTGAAAAAAAAACTTTTGCAAACAAGTATATTATTTCTTAAAAATCAGACCAACAAGTTGCTCCAAAGGATCTTTAAGTGTTGAGCGACACAATCCTCCTAAGAGGTGATCAGTCCAGCAACAAAAAGAGCAGCATAAATTTGAGAAGAGGTTCAAGTCTACATTCATCCAAGCTTTGAAACTTCCAAGGCCTTCAAAGTGGTGAGATTCTTTAAGTGATGAGTGACACAATCCTCCTAAGAGGCACTCAGCCCACCAACTTAAAGAGAAATATGAGGTGCACCTTGCAGTCAATTATGCATTCATCCCAATGAGTAGGTCTTTGGAAGCCCTAAAAAACCTTCATTGGGGAGCTCCAAAGCTTCAGAGAAAAATCATCTTACAAGACTTTGCTCCTCGAGAGATTAGTCCTCATCTTCATATCCTTGCAATTTAACAAAAAAAATAGCTCTGAGGAGCCCATTAACAAAAATAACCTTATAGCTCTCCATATCTCTTACATCTTAAGCATGCCACAATCAATCCTAATGTGTCATCAAACAATTGTTGGTGTGACACATTGCATTGTAAAGCATGAGATGGTGTTGCTCTTTTAGTGCATTAAATAAGTGTGCAATGGCCTCTATTTCTTGTTTTTGTACAATATGCTCACACACATATGAAGAAGTTGCAATGAGGAAGTAGTGTACTAAAACGTGATTAGATGGTCATGCAAAGAGTAGTACCCATAAGAAGCAACCAAACATAGACTATCATTACCCCAAAATACATGATTTTTTATAATGCTCAAATACATGCGCAAAGTTGGTACTCCCACCACCATCAGGCCACAGAAACCCCACAAGATGGTTCTGATGTGGATTTATGGACACCATTCCCATATGGGTTAGTCACAAAAAGGAAACCTTAAGTAGATTCAAAATACTTACACCAAGTCAACAATGCCATTATGTACCTATAACAAACATGAAAAACTTTGCAAATGTAAACACCAAGATCTGCAACACCTAAAGTGTTGCTAAACCAAAGCGTCTAAGTGATGGAAGGGGGTGGTTGTGGCCACAATCCCCCTAGTGGGGTAATCAGACACACCCCACCTGCACATTCACACAAACATGTATTTCCAAAAATACACAAATGCATGCTCATAGCACAAAGAACATCATGAAGAAGCAGAAAAGTTAGCATCTTGAATTGTGTAGACAATACATATCCATTCAAGCAGGGTATTCACTATTTTGCTTAATGCAAGGGAATGGACGAAGCGTTGTTTGTTCTAGTGTGGCATGGACACAATCCCCCTAAGTAGGGCACTCACAAACCTACAACAGCAAGCCACCTAATGCAGAGAACATGAAAGGGGTGGGCTTCTTAGGCATATGGGCACACATAAGCAAAAATCTTATCATCACAATGAAGCATGGGGAGATTGTGTTTGCTTCAACCTAGCACAAAAAACATTAATTCATAACAAATAACTCCCAAGTGTAGTTAAAGACTAACACAGTTTGAATTCTTTGCTACAGATTAAGCACGAGTTTGTAGCAAGAGGATCCGTCTACATGTTTTTTCAAATAAAGCAAGGAGACATGTAGTTTGAGTGTTCCCCTTGCATTGAAGATCACCTAATCAGGTCCAAGAGCAGATAGGGCTTCATCCCATAGCACCCAGTTCACACACACGTATAATTACATGAGAACAAACCAAACATACACAAGATGGATTAGCATGAATAGGAAATCAACACAAAAAAAATGCTTCGCATTCCAAGCATAGAAAACATCTCATAATAATGGGCCACATACAAAGATGTTACACATACAAGGATGTTCCTTGGCCAAATCTATGAGATCGAAGAGCTCAACTATGTATTTCATGATCCATGTCACATGTTAACCTATGGAATATGAAAGGAAATCATCAAGCATAACTAATAGTGAGGAACATGGACACCTCCCTACCAAATCTACAAATGGTACTTATGACAAGTATGAGAGGGTGCATAATCATAAGTTGGTGTTGAGCATGGATAAGGAACAGAGAAAAGAGAAACATAGTTGTATTCTCAAACATTGTCCAAAATCTACATTGGACTGCCTTCAGACTTGTTACGTCAGTGTGCAACACTGATTAGTATACCAACCATCAATCCTAAATCATATCTTGGGAGTATGCTTGGCATGCTCAATCCGAAAGTCTTGTATCCAAGGATGTACGATTGCTCTTGGCAAGAAGCGAACCATCCGAGCATCGAGGGAAGCTCAGATGCTGAAATTATATGTGCAATAGTAGCACTAATACCATACTAAACAACAAAATATAGAAGGGAAGTGGTCTTGCATGATGTGTGTTGTTAGCAGTAAACATAAAGACTAGCGACTTTTTTAATCTATACTACGACGGGGTATTAAGGAGATGCAAAGCCTCATAGAGTGGGGCCACTAACCCCCTCCCTCGTTGTCATGGATATCAAAATAGTTGCTTAGTGAAGAGGGGTCAGAAATGGAAGATGACTAACACAAAGCAGATGGAACTAAAAAACAGTGTGTGAAGCATGAAGGTCAATTGAGTTGTGCTTAGTGACACATCAAAACAAGAGGAACACCCAGTCATAATGAAGAAAATTTTCTTAGAGAATTTTTCAAACATGAAGACTCCCTCTATGAACAATGAGCCGTAGACCCTTCAATCCTGATCTTTTGCATTAGGTATGCAGAGCATCAATGTGTGCCACCACCGACGAACACATACATGAGTCAAATCTCCCCAAAACATCATTTGCTATTCTCCATGCATGGGATGGGCAAGACAAGTAATGCCGAAACCACAAATGTTTGAAATTGTAGTAGATATTTGAGGAGCAATGGATCGATCCAAAGCTCAAGAAAATGGAGTTATCAAGGGCAGGCAACAATAGATGTAGCAGGCAGCATGAAGCTCCAACAAATGGTTGAGGTGAACAAGCATTAGAGGTTCCCTAAGGATAGATCATAAAGGCATTTTGGGTGCTCACCCAACCCATCTATGGGAAAATGCCACATGGGATAGAAGTTGAGCTTAAACTGATAGGACCAAGGGGGAGTCAAACTTACACTCATAGTGATGATGGAAAAAAACGGGTAACCAAACTTCCCCATGTGCATGCACAATCAAAACAAATATTGGGAGAGCTAGAGATGGCTTGATCCTGTCTGCCTCAACAATCGAGAGGGGTACGATGAAAGCACAACTCAAACTCAGCCCTCACAGTATGAAGAAGCTTGAACTCACATCTTGCTGCACAGAAGATGACTTGGAGAAGGGCCCAACTCGGCCTGCCCTGTCCCATGCACACAAGGAGCCAAGCTCAAAGGAGAGTGTGAAGCTTCACCGTCAAGCCTTGGAAACCTCACCCCCCACGAAAGTAGTTTTTGCAGGTGGGGAGCAAGGAGCTCAACCCACCATGGCCATGAGCAACGCAGATGAAAGGAGGAGAGCAGAAAATTTTCAACCCCAAAAAGGGGAAAGACGGAGTGGGACATGAGAGAGGTAAGTTAATCCGCTCACTACCAAGTAACATGCACACGTTCTAGCATTAAGAAGAGAGATAACGAGGGACAAATTACTTCCTTCCACCCATACAAATTAGCACCGATTTCAATTCAAAGTGCTATGGCCAATGAGCGTGAAATAGAAAGCATCCAAGGCACGAAAAAAAATGATCTCAACTTTGTAATTTTTATAAAGAGTGAATAGAGGGGGGAAGAGAAAGGGAAGTACCCATCCCACTACTTCTAGCAATTACTCAAATAAGAAGTGATAGGGGTAGAAAGTGATGCCACAATGAGGGTGTGGTAGTGTGTATGTGTGTGAGAGTGAGAGAGATAAGGGGGTTAGAGGGTGGTTCTTGTGCAACAAAAAAAATGAACTAAACCTACACTACTAAGACCACACTACTAAAGCAAAAAAATGGTGTGATTAAAAGGAGCTAATGGTCCAACTGAAAATGCCATGCAAGAACTCAATCGTACATAAATGAGCAAAAACAATTAGAACACAATACTTTACCACACGCTCTTGAGCTCTCCAAGTGATGAAAGGCGATTCTCCCTTGCAACAGTGCCAAATTTGTTGTAGTATACCCAAGGGGAGCCAAGACCCACACTGCCTTGCATGGAAGCAATAGGAAAGCTCAAGAAAGACTCTCCTTTCATCCAACCAACCCTCCATCATGCTCAAGCCATTGGCCATCAACCCCAAGCTATGACACAAACCCTTGAGAACATGGAGAGGACGGTCATCAAGGATCCTTGTCCACAAATGGAAAATACAAGAAATGCAACACATTCTACTCAAACACAAAGGACAGACAAGCATACACAAACACACCTTACTCTCACACGCAAAGAAAAAATACACAATTTCACATAGTCTAAGAGTAAAAGAGTTCTTCCATTCATTTCTAAAAGATATGTACATGGAGCCCAACATGAACCAAAAGCTCCCCTTTCAAAAAATGAGCTTCTCTATTTATAAGCTAAGCTATTTTCCCCATGTGCTCCAAAGACTATTCAAAGAGGGAACATGTGCCTAACTAACATATCCTAAGGAGATCTTCTCAAATATTCTCTCTAGCAACCATATCTCCAAAGATATATGTGTGTGGGTATTTTTCTAGATATCTACCAAAAATGTGAATATTTACAAGCTTCCAAAGCCTTACTTTTGGATAAATATCAAAAATGGTCCTAAGAGGGTGTTCTCATTTGCAAGCCTCAAATATAGATAAAAGGGTATTTTCATGGGCAAAGGAGGGTTCCTATGCACAAGAGAAAATGTGTGCACACCCTACAACCCAAGACATAATCTCAATTGTAATGAGAATACAAATTAATCTTCTTTCATGGATTGGGTATATACTCGTATGCAACGAACCAATTCAAATAAAGAACTAATCTCAAGGAGTTAAGGATAGATTGTGAAAGGAAGGTAATTTGATTTTACTAATATTCTATTTTTGCACATATATGTATAATAGTTTCTCTTCTAATAATTCATTTTTTATTGCAGGCCCAAATCTTCACTAATATGTGGACTTATGGATAGCATATTAGAATCAAAGTTATTGATTCTTTGCACAAAACAAAGGATTCTACAGTTTTTGCTTCTTTCAAGCAATTATCAAGTTTTTGCTTCTTTCAAGCAATTATCACACTGTTGTCATAATCCAAATTCAAAGCAAGAAAATTAAATATGAAGTGCCAATTTAAAGCTTAGAGGAAGGTATGTAAAAATCTAATAGAATGGTTAGATGTGCTAATTTTGGAGGCCGCTCTAGGCAAAAAATGGAGAGGAATGATCAAGCACATTTAAGTGATGCAAGAGAAGAAGAGTCAACCCATAATGGCTCAACGAGTGTACATGACATTGATGATCTCTAATCTTGAATCTCTTGTCATTTGTTTGACTGATGAGTGCATCTGAATAAGGAATTCATGTGAAGAATTTCACCTTCTACTTCTCCAAATTTTATGGGAAGGATGTTTTGCCTGTTTGTTGTATTTTAAAGCATATAGGTGAATGCCTTTGCATCTGAGTGAATGATCTATATGTACAATAAACATTCGATTGTTTGAGAGCAAAGTGCATTTATCACATTTATACATGTACATATGAGCATGCAATTACAAGCAAGAATTAATGTGTGTGCTTATATATGTGAATATATAAGTGTGCATGTGCAAGATCAAATGTGCAAATGTATTTGTGTATATTTATGTGTGTGTTCATGTTTGCATGTGCATGATTATGAGCATATGTGTGTGAGTGCACCAGGTGTTCATGTGCACAAGAGACTAGTACTTCACCATGTGGTGAAAAATCGTTATGTCATGTTGTGTCTGATGCAGATGGAAAGTTTCTTTTTGGCACTATACCTTATGGAAACTACAAACTTGTACCATTTTACAAAGGTGAAAATACTATGTTTGATGTTTCACCAACTTTAATTGATGTATGTGTTGCTCATGCCAATACATTTCTTACTGAACCATTCAAGATCACTGATTTTTTTGTCGGAGGTAGAGTTATTGATAGTCGGGGGAAGGGAATAGAGGGTTGTGAAATATTGGTCGATGATCATGTCAAAGAAATTACAGATACTAATGGGTTTTACAAGCTTGATCAAGTCACATCCTCAAGGTATACTGTGAAGGCACAAAAGTGGCATTATTGGTTTAGTTCATTAGAGGACTTCATGGTACTATCAAAGATTCTTTCACTTCCAGATATATATAGTTTATATAACCAGAATACAAACCATTGTGTTTTTTTTTTTTTTTCCCGGTTTCATATTTGTAAAGCGATCTAGATGGAGTATGTTGGATATGTTGCAGATAATATAAAACGGTGTTCCTTAGTAAAACAATCGAGGACAAACTAGATCACGTGGCAGATCATGAGAGATGCGCTATTGATTAGGGCTGAAGAGTCAACCTGTTGAAAGAAAACTCTGTTGAGTTGTTGTCTTAAGAATTTAGGAAAGACGGCTACGCATGCATGTTTACAGAGGAGAATCGTGTTCATCATTTTGGGTTTTATTTTAATGTACTTGCTCTGCAGATTTTGGAAGAAAAGGGGTGCAATTATGTTCTTATTCTTATCTGCGATACATTTCTGGTTTGAAATATATGTTTTTTACTACGATTCTCTGTGTAGAAAGTGAGCTTTCTGATTAATTATTTGATGATAATCTTTGCGTGATGCGGCTTCATCAACGCTAGAAGAACAACGATAGAACATAGCTGCAACGAAAATAGCCCTTTCATTCTTATGAATCTTACAATGTATCTCGTATAAAAACATCTGGGGTAGGATTATTAAGCGAAATTCTCCTACCTATGATAATAGCTCAAATGCCAAAATAAAGATATCTAATACGTAACAGTAAGTCAAAGTCCATAATGCACATTGAACAGTGTTATTGATTTGATTTTCTCTTGCAACTACAAGGTTTCATCGCATTTTTTTCATTTACTTTCATCGCATTTTTTTCATTTAGCTTTCATAATATTATATATAATTTGCATAAAGATGATTCGAAATTCTTGGTTTGTGTATTTTTGTTTTGGGTTGTAAAGTGCACAAGTAGAAAATAAAGTTAAATTTTGAATTAGATTCCTGTTGAAGCTGTATCGAATAGTCCAGGTTCTGAAAAATCTCTTTGCTTTCAAACATATGAGAATTGTACTCTCTTATTCGTTTATTGAGAAAAATTCTTATTGATGCATATAAAACAAACCATGTTTGTCAGAAGTGAAGTTCATTCGATGAAATACGAGTGTAATGCTTGATTATGTGCAAGTAAAAGAGAATTCCAATCAAGTGATCATTGCACAAAGAGAAAATAAAAAAATAAAAATAAAAAAAATCTATAGTCCACTGCTCCAATCGAAGCAATTGATGACATGTGTACTAGTATGAATCGAATTTAACTATTGAGAAGTCTAAAGAGGAACAAGGTATTAATGCCAAAATAGACCGTTGAACATCAAGTTTTAGGATAAGAAAAGGTTTGATGATAAGAACAAGTTTTTCATTGAACTCTCATCACTCTATTGTGTCTTCACTCGATTGTTCTTGCACCCCTCCTCTGCTGCAGCGTGACAGCGCGCACAGAGAAGGAGAGAGAGAGAGAGAGAGAGAGAGAGAGAGAGAGAAAGAGAGAGAGAGAGAGAGAGAGAGAGAGAGAGAGACTCTCCCTCCCCTCCTCTGTCTGAGCGCGGCAGCGCGCAAACAGAGAAGGAGAGAGAGAGAGAGAGAGAGAGGAGAGAGAAGGAAAGAGAGAGAGAGAGAGAGAGAGAGAGAAGGAAAGAGAGAGAGAGAGAGAGAGAGAGAGAGAGAGAGACTCTCCCTCCCCTCCTCTGTCAGCGCGGCAGCGCACAGACAGAGAAGGAGAGAGAGAGAGGAGAGAGAAGGAAAGAGAGAGAGAGAGAGAGAGAGAGAGAGAGGAAAGAGAAGGAGAGAGAGAGAGAGAGAGAGAGAGAGAGAGAGAGAGAAGGAGAGAGAGAAGGAAAGAGAGAGAGAGAGAGAGAGAGAGAGAGAGACTCTCCCTCCCCTCCTCTGTCAGCGTGGCAGCGTGCAGACAGAGAAGGAGAGAGAGAGAGAGAGAGGAGAGAGAAGGAAAGAGAGAGAGAGAGAGAGAGAGAGAGAGAGAGAGAGAGAGACTCTCCCTCCCCTCCTCTGTCTGAGCGCGGCAGCGCGCAGACAGAGAAGGAGAGAGAGAGAGAGGAGAGAGAAGGAAAGAGAGAGAGAGAGAGAGAGAGAGAGAGAGAGAGAGAGAGAGAGAAAGAGAGAGAGATCGGGACAGAGAGGGAGAGAGAGAGAGAGAGGAAAGAGAAGGAGAGAGAGAGAGAGAGAGAGAGAGAGAGAGAGAGAGAGAGAGAGAGAGAGAGAGAGAGAGAGAGAGAGAGAAAGGCGCAAAGGGAGAGAGAGAGATCGGTGCTGCAAAGAGAGAGAGAGAGAGAGAGAGAGAGAGAGAGAGAGAGAGAAAGATAGAAAGAGAGATAAAGAGATAGGAAAAATATTATAGATATAATTAGTTAATTTACTAATCTAGTTAAGTACATATTAATGTATTACTTTAATGAGATATAATAAGGTTTAATTAATTCTGGTATTATTTAATAAGAAATTGGAAAGGTATACTTACTTCATTAGAAGTTAATATATATGAGTACATATTAATATATGCATATGTGTTAGTGTATATGCATATGCATGCATGTATATGCATGTAAAATGATAGTTTACATGAATCAATGTATATGCATGAGGTAATGAATGTGCGCATGCATGTTAGTTCATATTAATTAATGTTACTACATTTGCATGATTATATGTATTTAGAAGTGCATGTAATGTTAGCATGTGTGTGTGTTAGTATGTATAATTTAAAAGTACATTAGTATGTATGAGGAATGTATGTATTAGAGTGCATTTAAGTGTTTTAGTGCACACATTAAAATATGCATGGGTATGTAATTGAATGAATGAATATATGCATGACAAAGGCAAGTTATTAAGCATGTGTATGCTTTAATGTATGTGACTAATGTTTTTTAAGTTTCTTAATGATTCTTGTATTATTACTAATATGTTAATGTTTTTTTTTGCAGAAACATTGATGAATTCAAGCTATTGAAGTGAAGTAAAGAGAAGCAGCAAGATTGAAGATTCATTTAAATCTTATTTCCAATTAGTCAGCTATCCAATTGTTTAGACATTCATCCCTTTATTTAGACCTTCCATTTCTATTAGAATTATTGATTTGAACCATTAGCATTTCAATTAATTTATTCAAGCAGTTTTGCAACAATATTGTTTCTCATTACTTTCTTTGATGTCTTCTAAGTTAGTTCACGAGTCTGAGCACAGTACTATTGAAAATATAGAAAATGTTCCGCCAACTCTAGACAGACCAGAAACCTCTAGCTTACCTGATAGTTTAGTAGAAGAAACCATGATGGAACGCATAACGGAAGAGTCACTAGTTTTAATCTCATATCAGGAAGCTGTTGCTAGGTACGAGGCTGCCCGTCCTTACGGTCCATAGCTATTTAAACTATTTAAAGACCTTAGTTTCAGTCATAGAAATAGGTAATTTAAATTGTTTTGTCATTAGAACCCTTATTTTCATAAGCCTGAGTTTGCTGCAGACACCCCGCGTGTGGCGAACGATTTAGGCGGATGACTTGATCCACCATCCGAGCATCTCTCACGACCCGACATCGCTTTTACTTAAACAGGCAAAATTTTCTATTTTGATAGTTAGACATACTCATCTTGGGAAGGCCATAGCTTGGCATGTAGTGAAGCTTTTTAGCAACTGATAGCTTGTTGGAAAGCTCTTCTCTTCTACTTTCATTTAACAAAAAATCTTGGCTAAATAATTTTTTTGCTACGAGAAATAAGCAAAACATTGAAGGTATGGCATTTCAATGATTGGAAATTTCTATAGAAGCAAAGCTCTCAGTTTAAGCAATCATTTCTCAAAGCATGGAGAAGTATTGAGTTAATGGTGAACATAGAGGTTTTATAGTATCACATTAATTCATTTCTTGGGATGTTTCATACACAAAAAGTGGTATCAGAGCAGAAAGGTTCTAGAGAGAAGAAGGTGCAAAGGTACGAGAAGTTTTTTGGAAGGTTTTTCAATAAAGTTCTAAAGCCGAAGCATTCAAAGACACAAGGCATGAGAAGAGTACTTCAAAAGTATATTCATACAAAAAGAACTCCAAAAAATATTATTATTTATCCTTTAAACTCACAGGTTGAAGTAGAAGCAAAGAATTATGGCAGATCATATCTCCATTGACAAACTAGACAGAGATAATTATCGTGCATGGGTAATGAGAATGGGAGCCTTACTTATGAGTAAGGATCTCATGGTGTACATAACAAGTGAAGAAGAGAAGCCAATATTTGAAGATGAAAGCCGACCAAAGAAAGAGGAATTGGATGCTTTAAAGCATTGGCAGAAGAAGGATGCAAGTGTAAAGGCCTACATCTATAATTCAATTTTAGATCATTTGCTACCACACATCAGAGGATTGGAATCAGCTGAAGATATATGGAATGCATTGGAATATCATTTCCCAAGTACTACCAAAGCAAGGAAAGCAAGTCTATGGTCAGAGTTTACTACATTCAAGAAGAAGCCAAGTCAAAGTATTAGTGATTATGTCACTAAGATGAAGGATCTAGCTGATAGTCTTGGATCCATAGATGAAGACGTTGAAGATCACAGATTGATTGCTCAATTGCTTGTAGGTTTGAGAGGAGATGAAAGGTGGAAACCTTTTGTCTTGTCAATAGAACTTTCTTTGAATCATTATGTTCTAGATTTGAATCAATTGCTTGGTTTGATGCTCACATTTGAGCAAGACTTGAAGGGAGATGGAGATAAAGGAAAAAGTTCTACAATGTACATGAAGAACAAGAAGAAATGAGATAAAGGTAAAGCAAAGGATGAAGAGGAGTCAAGTTCTCAAGTTTATTATGCAAGAGGTAGAAGCACTGGTAGAGGAAGAGCAAGAGGATTTGGAAGAGGAAGAGGTAATCATAATAACAATAAGAAGGCTCGCTGGATCTATGGATTGAGTAATCATTTGGCTCATGACTATTGGAATAATCAGCAAGGATCAAAATGAAATCAGAATAACAATAGCAGAGGTAGAAGTGGAAGATATCAAAGTTATTCTCAAAGAGATAGAAAAAGTCAAAGAGGAGGCTACGGTATAGGTGGAGGAAGAAGTTGGGGACAGAATCAATCCTACAACACCACCTACTATAATTATGCAAATGACACACATAATGAAAGTCATACATCATTTATGATGAATTCAATCAGCACATTAGACAAAGAAGATCTAAAGGTATTTTGCATTGACTTTTGATGTTCTAATCATTTGTCAGGAAACATAGAATTGATGTTAGAATTGGGAAAATGCATTTCTAGTCATACAGTTCAAATAGATGATAATACAAAACATAGTGTTATATTCAATTGGAAAAGTAAAATGTAAGAGTGGAGCAGATTCACTAACCAATGTTTTGTATGTTCCCACAATACCTAAAAATTTGATTAGTGTGGGATAGATCATTGAGAAAGGTTGTCAAGTCAGGTGTACAAATGGAGTATTTGTTGAAGATCCAGAGAATGGATATAATCAGATTGTTTGTGGTAAGAAAGAAGGTAGACTCTTTACTTTAAGAGTGCAATGGAACAGTGGTCAAGCTTTGCTCACACATGGTGAAGGAGTGATAACAGAACTTGATCTCTGGCATAAGAGATTAGGTCATTTAAATGAAAGAGGAATTAAAGCTATGGTTGCAAATGAGTCTATACTAGGATTACCAAATGTGCAGAGTCAACATATGATTTATAAATGTGAAGCATGTCAGATGGGAAAAGCACAAAAGTTACCATTTCAAAAGAAAGGATTCAAACATGATGGAGTACTAGAGCTCATTCATACTGATGTATCGGGACCAACAAAAGAAGGATCTATTAGTGGCTCAAGGTACTATGTTCTTTTCATTGATTGTGCTACAAGATGGATAACTCTGTATGTTTTGAAGGAAAGATCAGAAGTGTTTGGAGCTTTCAAGCATTTTCATGCATATGCAGAGAGAGTCACAAGTCAAAAGCTTAAGAGATTGAGGTCTGATGGAGGGGGAAAATACTTCTCCCAAGAGTTCAAGGATTATCTTTGGAATGCAGGTATTAAGAGAGAACTAATTTGCAGGTATACACAATAACAAAATGGTGTAGCAAAAAGAAGAAACAAGACTTTGGTTGAGTTTGCTAGAGCTATGTTAAAGGAGAAGAATTGTCCAAATTATCTTTGGGCTGATGCTATAAATAGGGATACTATGTTGTCAATAGATTACCATGTACAACTCTAAATGGAATGACTCCATATGAAGCTTGGTGGGGTAAGAAACCAACAATAGATCATTGTAAAGTGTTTGGATCAATTGCATATTCTTATGTGCCATCACAACTTAGACATAAACTTGAACCAAAGGTAGAAAAATATGTGTTCATTGGTTATGATGAAAAGTAATGGGTTGCAGGTTGTGAAATCCTCTAACCAAACAATGTCTTGTTTCTGGAGATGTTACATTTGATGAACAGAAAAGTTGGTATGCAGATCAAAGTCATAAAGTTGAAGAATTTGAAGAAGATGTGAGAAAGGAAAATCAAGTGTGCAAGTGAATGGAGATGAAGTGTATATGCAAACTAAGTACATCCAGAAGTGGATTAACAAGAAGAAATGAAGAAGCTCCTATATTTGATGAAGAGGTGTATCCAGAAACATATGAAGAATGTGAACCAAGGAGGTCAATTAGGACAAGAAGGCAAAGAACTATGATGAAGCAAAAGGTAAGAAGCAATGGGAAGAAGCAATGAAGAAAGAATTCAATTCAGTAGAGGAGAGCAAGACTTGGGAACTTGTTCCTAAACTGAATGGTAAGCAGGTTATTGGGAATAAATGGGTTTATAAAGTGAAGAAGCTTGCAGATGGAAGTATAGCCATATACAAAGCTAGACTAGTGGTGAAAGTCTATGCCCAAACTTATGTCATAGATTATGATGAGACATTCAGTCCTCTAGATAAGATGTCAACTATAAGGACAATCATTGCTATTACAGCTTCAGAAGGATGGTCTCTGAGTCAACTGGATATAAAGAATGCATTCTTGAATGGATACATATCAGATGAGGCATACATGGAACAACCTCAAGGGTTTATAGATTCCAAGTATCCAAATTTTGTTTGCAGATTGAGAAGAGCACTCTATGGATTGAAACAAGCTCCAAGAGCATGGAACTATAGAATGGTGAAGTATGTCAATGATCTTGGATATCAAAATTCAAAAGCAGATCCAAGTCTACTCATCAAAAGAACAGATGAAGGTACAATATAGATTTGTATTTATGTAGATGACATTATAATCACAGGTACTTGAAATGAAGGAATCAAGGAGGTAAAGAGATTACTTGAGAAAGATTTCAAGATAAGTGATCTAGGAAAGTTATCATACTTTCTTGGTATGGAAGTCACTTATACAGATCATGGCATATATGTATCACAAGAAGGTTATCTTTTGAACCTATTGAAGAAGTTTGGTATGGAAAATTGCAAAGAAGCTTCAACTCCACTTGTAGTTAATCATAAGCTCAGTAAATATGATGGTGCAGAATACAAAGATATGAGGAAGTATCAATCTCTTATGGGTAGTTTGATTTATGCTACACTAACAAGACATGATCTTAGTTATGCAGTGGGAGTTTTGTCACAATTCATGCATTGTCCAAAGGATCCACATTGGATTGCTGATCAAAGAGTTCTTAGATATATCAAAGGAACCATAAAGGAAGGATTATATTATTCTTTTACTTCAGATTTGAAGTTAATTGCCTATAGTGACTCATATTGGGCATATAATCAAGATGACAGAAGATCAACTCATGGCTACATGATATACATTGGTGATAAGCTTGTAATTTGGTGTTCAAAGAAATAACATACAGTAACATTATCATCAATTGAAGCTGAGTACAAAGGACTTGTAGAAGTAGCTAAGGAGGTCATATGGATGCAAACATTATTCAAAAGCTTGGGCATTAGTCCAAGTATACCTAAAATACATGGAGATAACATGAGCTCACTTTATCTTGCATCAAATCCAATATTTCATACAAGAACCAAACATATAGAGATACAATATCATTTCCTGAGAGAAAAGGTAATGGAGAAAGAAATTGAAGTGGAGTACATTTTTACAAAGGATCAGATAGCAGATATAATGACAAAGAGATTGGATGGTGTGAAGACCAGCAGATTCAAAAGTATGGTAGGAGTAAAAGAAAAGAAGTTGATATGAAGAAAAAGAGAATGTCAATTAGTGATTGAGGGGGAGCTGTTAGAGAATCAATCACAAACTGGACATAAATTTGAAGGTCAAAGTCTAAGAAGAAAAGCACATGCCTATGTGAAGGGAAAATTTCACACATGTATTATATTTGTAAAGTTATACTTAACTTTAGTTCTAGAGTTTTCAAAAAGTCATGAGATTGAGAAAAATCTATATAAGCTGGTTTGTATCAACAGACGTGAAGAGAATAAGGAATGAGAAAAAGAGAGAGAGAAAGATAGAATGTGAGAAAGATTTTGTCTGACTGAGAAATAGTTGGGCTTCTCTGAGTGAAAAAGCATTTCTAAACTTTTTGAGTTTCCATAGCTATCAGAAGAACTAATAGAAGTTCTGTGTATGAGACTCTCTCCTCCATCTTCCTGCTTTGCCTATTGTGGTAATGAGTTCAAAAGTTCAAGGTTTCCAAGCAACTCGATGCTTGGCATTGATTTTGTGCTGATAATGTTGGTGCATACCAATCACCAATTGAAGGCTTGGAAGATCAAATGATGAAGAAATAATCAATTCCTAAAGTGTGGAAGAAGATCACAATCAGAGGACAAGAGAAGTGTACACATATGTACATTAGCATAGTCATAGATGACTTAGATCTTTTGTTCAGTAAGAATTATGTATAAATTTTCTATAAATACCTTGAGAAAAGTCGGGGCATGTATGAGAGCAAATGAGAGCTTATGTGACATTAGTTAGAAGTCAAGAATGAGGGAGATAGAAGTCATAAGATAGAAGAAAGTGAATTTGTGTTAGCTCTCATCACTCAGTTGTATTTTCTCTGAGTAAATGAAAAATTGTGCGCCCGATGTTTCTGCGTGTTCTCCTTCTACAGTAGATCAATTGTGGAATGCTTTTGTACAAGTCTAAGTTGAGAGTTTCTTGACTTCTGTGCAAAGTTTTAGCTTCCAATTGTAATCAGGCTGAGTGAATTAAGTGTAGGAACATTCATATGTGAAGTGTGCTCACAGGTTCCTAAAACAGGCGCAGATTTCGAAGTCAATGTTTTGGTCATTTCTCCTAGCACAGTTTAAAGTTTTGCATGAGTAAGGGCTTAATCTTTAAGTTGGAAGATAAGCTACTTATGTCTAGAAGCATTTTGTAAAACGGGTTCTATTCAAGGAGAACCAAGTCTTAAAAGTTACAGGTGTAGAGTCGACTGTTTTGGATAACAGTTTCTGACATAGGTAACTTGTGAAATCAATTTCTCAAGTTATACTTAATCTTTTGGAGTAATTCAACTTGGAATAGTTGCGCAATTTCTAGGAGATGATTCGTACAAAGTTTCATCAAAAACTTTACAGATTTGATAGGTCAATGTGAATGAACAATGCAGCAGACTTTTCTGTGTATCATCTTCTTCACAGATTTGTTAATTTCTGATAAGTTAGCAATTGATCCTCTAAATTAGTGAAGTGTTTGACTTACTCTTGGTATGGAGGTGCTCTAATCACAAGAGTAAGTTGTTCTTTTGGAGATTAACACTCTCCATCAGTGGTATCAGAGCAGGAGACATCAATTTGAAGAAAAGAAGGATCCCGACTGCTGCAGATTCAAGAGATTCAACACTTGAAGGATTAAGAAGTGAAAGCTTGGAGTCAAAGCTCGAGGAGAAGACTATTTGACATCAAGAAAGGCAAAAGGAGTTCAACTCGAAGTAAAGGTACATACATTGTTTGTAAAGCTTGAAGATTTCAATATACAGGTGGATACAAGATGGGAGAAAGCTTGCAGATTGATAAGCTAGATAGGGAGAACTATCCAGCATGGTCCATGAGGATGGAAGCACACCTCATGAGCAAAGACCTTATATCATTTATTACAGGAGATGAAGAAAAACCAGAATTTGCAGATCCAAGTATTCCTACTAGGGAAGAACTTGCAATGTTGAAGACTTGGATGAGAAAGGATGCTCAAGCAAGGAGTATCATCTACATGGCTGTAAATGATTACCTTCTACCTCACATTAGAGGTTTGGAAAGTGCTACAGATGTTTGGAATGCCTTGGAAGAGCATTTCCAAAATACAACTAAGTCAAGGAAGTCTTCACTATGGGCTGAGTTCACAACCTTCAAGAAGAAGAGCTCACAATCAATTTCAGATTATGTGGCAAGAATGAAAGATATTGCAGATAGCTTGGGAGCAGTGGATGAAGATATTGAAGAAGAAAAGTTGGTAAGACAAATACTTACAGGTCTAAGAGGTGATGAGAAGTGGAAGCCTTTTATCTTGTCCATAGAATTGTCACTTGATCACTTTACTCCTGACCTTAATCAATTGCTAGGACACATGCTAACCTTTGAGCAGGATCTTAAAGGAGACAATGATAGAAGTACAAGTCAAGCTATGTACTCCAAAGACAAGAAAAAGAATGGCAAGGGAAAGCAATCAAATGATGATGAAGGGAATTCAAATCAAGCTAATTTCACAAAAGGGAAGACAAATTTCAGAGGTAAAGGAAGAGGAGGTAAGAACAAAGATAATGCTAAAGCTTGTTGGATTTGTGGCAGAACAAATCATTTGGCAAATGATTGTTGGTATAATAATCAAAGTGGAGGATACAACAATCAGAATTATAGTCAAAGAGGTAGAGGAGGCAGAAACCAAAGAGGCAATTTCAGAGGAAGAGGTGGTAGGACATCATATGGTAGAGGAGGTGGAAGAAACTTCCAATCTCAGTCCTACAACAATAACTATTACAATTATGCATCAGATCAGAAGGATGACATGACTCTTATCTTGAATGCAACTCATGAATCAATGGGAGAAGATCAAAGAGTGTTTTATATTGACTCAGGGTGTAGCAATCATCTGAGTGGGAATCTATCCTTGATGACTGAATTGGAAGCAAGGGTGAATGGACATACAGTCCAAACAGGTGACAATACCAAACATAAAGTGGAGAGCATTGGATCAGTGAAGACAAAGAGTGGAAGTACACTTCTGAGCAAGGTACTTTATGTTCCTACTATTCCTAAAAATTTGATAAGTGTAGGGCAAATTGTGGAGAAAGGATATGAGGTAAGATTCACAAATGATGGTGTCTATGTACAAGATCCAAATCAGGGATATAGAACCATAATTGCAGGTAAAAAGGAAGGAAGATTGTTCACTCTCAAAGTCCAAGGTAATGTGGGACATGCATTGTTTACCTATGGAGGTCAAAAGGTATCTGAATTAGACCTATGGCATAAGAGGCTAGGTCATTTCAATGAGAGAGCTATAAAGGAGATGTCAAAGAATCAGGTGGTGCTTGGATTGCCAAACATTGAAGGGCAACATATGGTGTACAAGTGTGAAGCTTGTCAATTAGGTAAAGCACATAGAAGTTCTTATAACAAATCAGGGTACAAGTATTCAAACATGCTTGAATTGGTTCATACAGATGTATGGGGTCCCTCAAGGGACTATAGCATAAATGGATCCAGATATTATGTGTTGTTTGTTGATGATGCAACCAGGTGGATTACTTTGTATGTAATCAAGGACAAATCAGAAGTCTTCAAGACATTCAAACATTTCCATGCTTATGCAGAAAGGATCACAGGACAAAAGCTAAAGAGGTTAAGATCAGATGGAGGGGGAGAGTATTTCTCAAAAGAGTTTGATGATTATTTGTGGAATGCAGGTATCAAAAGAGAAGTGACTTGCAGGTACTCCCCTCAACAAAATGGAGTAGCAGAAAGGAGGAATAGGACTCTTGTAGAGTTTGCAAGAGCCATGATGAAGGAAAAGAATTGTCCAAATTACTTATGGGCAGAAGCCATTAATACTGCAACATACCTTGTGAATAGGTTGCCTTGCAAAGCTTTGGATGGAGGAACCCCTTATGAAGCATGGTGGGGTAAGAAGCCTAGTCTTGATCATTGCAAAGTATTTGGATGTATTGCATATGCTTATGTTCCTTCACAATTAAGACATAAGCTAGAACCAAAAGCAGAGAAGTATGTGTTTATTGGATATGATGATAGACAGATGGGTTATAGGTTGTGGAGTCCATCCACAAAGCAATTTCTTGTTACTAAAGATGTAACATTTGATGAGCAAAATATGTGGTATACAGGATCACCAAATGAGTATGCAGGTGTTGAAGAAATACAAAGGAAAGGAAAGGCAAAGGTAAAAGTATGTGAAGAAATTGTTGATGAAGTTGACTCTAGATGTAGAGTGCAGGATCATGAAGAAGAAGGGCCAAGATTTGATCCAGAATCAAATGAGGCTGAAACTTCAAGAAGTGCAGAAATCAAGAGATCTACAAGAGAAAGGAAAGAGCCTATAAGGTATAGCTATGATACATCTTTCCTAACAACAAGAGATTATGCTTACATTGTGAAAACAGAAGAAGATCCAACTACTTATGAAGAAGCCAAAGGTAAACAGAATTGGGAGAAGGCAATGCAAGAAGAGTATGATGCTCTACTTGAAAATGGAACTTGGGAATTAGTACCAAGACCAAAGAATCAGAAGGTCATTGGATGCAAGTGGGTATATAAAACAAAGAGGTTTGCAAATGGTAAGGTGTCTAGATATAAGGCTAGACTAGTGGTTAAAGGTTATGCCCAAACTTATGGGGTAGATTATGATGAGACCTTTAGTCCTGTTGCTAAGATGTCCACAATTAGGACATTGATTGCTATTGCTACTTGCAAGGGATGGAAATTGTCACAATTGGATGTGAAAAATGCTTTTCTTAATGGTTACATTGCAGATGAAGTATATATGGAGCAACCAGAAGGCTTCATGGAATCAATTGGATCAGATTATGTGTGTAAGCTCAAGAGAGCTTTATATGGGTTAAAGCAAGCCCCAAGAGCTTGGAATTACAGATTGGTCAAGTTCTTGAATGAATGTGGTTTTCAAGCATCAAAGGCAGATAGTAGCTTGCTAGTGAAGGCAAGTGAAAATGGATATATTTACATGTGCATTTATGTTGATGATATTATTGTTACAGGAACAGATGCTCAAGGAATCAATGAACTCAAGAAGCAAATAGAGAAGGAGTTTAAGATAAGTGATTTGGGAAACTTATCTTATTTTCTAGGAATGCAGATTGTGTATACTCAACATGGAGTATATGTTTCACAAGAGAGATACTTGAAGAATCTTCTAGTTAAGTTTAACATGGAAGATTGCAGGACCTCAACTACACCATTGGAGGTAAATCATAAATTAAGCAGGTATGGAGGTGAAGAGTTCAATGACATGAAGAAATATCAGAGTTTGGTAGGTAGTCTAATCTATGCTACCTTGACAAGGCCAGATCTATCATATGCAGTAGGTGTGTTGTCACAATTCATGCATTGTCCAAAGAAGACTCATTGGATTGCAGCCCAAAGGGTACTCAGATATATCAAGGGAACCCTAAGTGAAGGTTTGTATTATGGTTACACTTATGACACAAGAATCAAAGTGTTTAGTGATGCAGATTGGGCAGGTGACTCAGATGATAGAAGGTCTACTCATGGATATCTATGTTATGTTGGAGACAAGTTAGTGTCTTGGTGTTCAAAGAAGCAACACACAGTTGCTTTATCATCCACAGAAGCTGAGTACAAGGGAATGGTAGAAGCTGCAAAAGAAGTCATATGGTTGAAGACATTGATGAAAAGTTTTGAGATTGATCATAGTACTCCAATAATTTTTGGAGACAACATGAGTTCTTTGTATTTGGCAGCTAACCCTGTTTTTCATGCCAGGACTAAGCATATAGAGATTCAGTATCATTTCTTGAGGGAAAAGGTACTTGATAAAGAGATTGAAGTGATGTACACTCCAACAAAAGAACAAGTGGCAGATATGATGACAAAGAGTTTGGATGGACCTAAGTTACAAAGGTTCAAAGACATGGCAAGTATCAAGAAGACAGAGAAGACCTCAATTGATGATTGAGGGGGAGCTGTTGGTGCATACCAATCACCAATTGAAGGCTTGGAAGATCAAATGATGAAGAAAGAATCAATTCCTAAAGTGTGGAAGAAGATCACAATCAGAGGACAAGAGAAGTGTACACATATGTACATTAGCATAGTCATAGATGACTTAGATCTTTTGTTCAGTAAGAATTATGTATAAATTTTCTATAAATACCTTGAGAAAAGTCGGGGCATGTATGAGAGCAAATGAGAGCTTATGTGACATTAGTTAGAAGTCAAGAATGAGGGAGATAGAAGTCATAAGATAGAAGAAAGTGAATTTGTGTTAGCTCTCATCACTCAGTTGTATTTTCTCTGAGTAAATGAAAAATTGTGCGCCCGATGTTTCTGCGTGTTCTCCTTCTACAGTAGATCAATTGTGGAATGCTTTTGTACAAGTCTAAGTTGAGAGTTGCTTGACTTCTGTGCAAAGTTTTAGCTTCCAATTGTAATCAGGCTGAGTGAATTAAGTGTAGGAACATTCATATGTGAAGTGTGCTCACAGGTTCCTAAAACAGGCGCAGATTTCGAAGTCAATGTTTTGGTCATTTCTCCTAGCACAGTTTAAAGTTTTGCATGAGTAAGGGCTTAATCTTTAAGTTGGAAGATAAGCTACTTATGTCTAGAAGCATTTTGTAAAACGGGTTCTATTCAAGGAGAACCAAGTCTTAAAAGTTACAGGTGTAGAGTCGACTGTTTTGGATAACAGTTTCTGACATAGGTAACTTGTGAAATCAATTTCTCAAGTTATACTTAATCTTTTGGAGTAATTCAACTTGGAATAGTTGCGCAATCTCTAGGAGATGATTCGTACAAAGTTTCATAAAAAACTTTACAGATTTGATAGGTCAATGTGAATGAACAATGCAGCAGACTTTTCTGTGTATCATCTTCTTCACAGATTTGTTAATTTCTGATAAGTTAGCAATTGATCCTCTAAATTAGTGAAGTGTTTGACTTACTCTTGGTATGGAGGTGCTCTAATCACAAGAGTAAGTTGTTCTTTTGGAGATTAACACTCTCCATCAGATAAGTCTTTGTTTTACTCTCTAAGTTTTTACTTGTTGTTGAATCCTCTTAAAAACATGGTCTTTGTGGAAGAACTCGATGCCTCACATCAAATTTCACTGTAATGTCGAATATATCTAGCATCGAATTCCCACATAAAAGTGGTTTTCTTCATACCTAGTGTTCACGGGACTATTTTAGATGCTCAAAAAGTGGCTAAAACACATGAATTCAATGCTTGGCATTGATCTCTTGTTGCACGTCGATGCGAAGTTGAAAAAGTTTATTTTAGATAGGCACTTTTACTTAAACAGGCAAAATTTCCTATTTTGACAGTTAGACATAGTCATCTTGTGAAGGCCATAACTTGGTGTGTAGTGAAGTGTTTTAAACAAGTAATAGCTTGTTGGAAAGCTCTTCTTGTCTACATTCATGCAAAGAAAATCTTGGCTTAATAATATTTTGCTAAGAGAAATAAGAAAAACATTGAAGGTATGTCATTTTAGTGACTAGAATATTTTGTAGAAGAAAATCTCTCAGTTTAAGCAATCATTTCTCAAAGCTTGGAGAAGTATTGAGTTAATAGTGACCATAGAGGTTTTCTGGTGTCACATTAATTCATTTCTTGTGATGTTTCATACATCAAACAATGTGGACTTATTACCTTGATACCCTTCTTGAAACCAATCAACCTTCAAAATAACATATCAAAATATAAAAAAGCAAAAGTTCATTAGTATGTGCTTAAAAAGTAATAAACTATATCATAAAAAATATAATTTTTTAAAACTATTTGAAGATATAAAATGATAGTTTGTAGATACCAACAACAATTCCTACGTAGCCAAGTGCCCTATCTATAAGGTTCATATCTTTTGAAGTAGCACGTTGTCGTAGAGATGACTTAAGTTCTTATTGTATGAGTGACTTGTTTGCATCTCCTTAGCATATAAGCTTCGAGATCTATAGCATTTCAATAAGCAATTTGCATCAGTCTTACTTGCAGAAACTTCATCCTAATCTTCAATGCATCTGGGTTCCCTTGAGACAAACAATATATTTTGTCGAAAGTATGTACATCTGGGTACACACAGGGTGCCTAGGCAATTTCGACCTTGGTTAGATATTTCCAATCATTCAAATTCTTGAGCTTCAGCTATTGGTTGTCATTTCCTTCTTAAGAGGTCAATAATCACTTCTAAAAACTTCCACTTGGCTATGCCTAATAGCTCACCCAGTGTAAACTCAATCACACTATGAAATGCTCAAGAACTTACTTTAGATTGGTAGCTTGCTCAATGTATGACTCTAATATATAGATGGGTTCTTTGCTTTACCTTGGCCTCTTTTTGTAGGCTTTATTTCCTGATCTTGAGGAAGATTAGTAGTTTGTGGAGGAACCAATGCCTCAGCAGAAGTAGGATATTGATCTTGAGTTGGAATTTGATTTTGTTGATTTGTTGTCAATAGGGATGGTGGAGCAATTTGAGTAGGTTGATTTATTTGTGTCAGTTGATTTTAGTTTGGTAATTGGGGTTGGTCTTGTGATGCTTCCACTTGCCACCTAGTTCTTCTCCTCTCTTCCTCACCTTCATTAATCCTTTCTCTTTTCTCTTCAACTACTACATGATCCATTGAGGAGCATAAATTTGTGAGCACTGAGAGCATATCCACTGGATTTTGCATCTAGTTACACCTTGAGATTCATTGCTTGCAATTTTTAAAATTTCTTGGTACATTTTTCCTCGATCTAGAGATTTCATTACCCTAGAACATGCTTCTAGATCGTCATTGCCATCAATTATCTAACATGCATACAAAGACATATGAGAAGTTGAAGCAAACTTATTGGAAGTGCTAGGAAAAACACACTCATGCCTCTTGGACCAAAGTTTATATTCACCTTCTCCACATTTTTTGCGGTCATAGATCATCTTTTCTTTGATAAAGACCAAATTCTTAGTCAATGCATCTTTAAAGCTTTCACATGAGTACTTGTTGTGCTCCAAGGAGTCACATCAGATACATCTCTTGGTTTCTAGAGTCTTTGGAGTTTTTTTTATTGTTGCTTAAGAAGATTGGGACTCTATCATTTGTTTAACTATTTGAATCATAAGATCGCTAAGTTTCTTGAGCATACTCTCCATAGTATTAGGAGGCACAACATCTTTCATAATTGGTGGATTAACTTGAGGATTTGGAGCAGGTTGATGTACTACCTACAATTGTTAATCTTGCAAATCTTCATGCCAATCTTGGATGAACTTTGCCATGGTTCTTTGCTGCTCTACATACCTCTTTACTTCTCCTTCAGCATCATCCCATTCTTCTATAAGACTGGATTGAATTTTCATATCTTGAAATTACGAAAGGAGCTCTTCAAGAGCTTTTCATGGTGTATAGATTTCTTATATTATTTTGATAGATCATCATCAAATTGATGATCAAATTCCCTCTTAATGTCCAAGATGGACTGATCTTTAGCCTTATGAACCGATTTTAAGAATGTCATTCGAGTCACCTTATCAACATCTTCAAGTGCAAACATCTTTGTGAGTGCCAACTTGTAATGTGACCATTTCATTTGACCTTCCAGTATCATTTGGTCACATAAATGTAGTTCAAAAACATACACAAAATTCTCTGTAAGTTCTAAGTCATTCATAGGTGTAATCCCAGCCTCGAGGTATCGAGCTTCTAGCTCATACTCCTTGCACAATCGTGTTATTTTTACTGTTAAAATATCCACTTCACTTGATAATATGCTCATGAAATGTTTGAAAGGTGCCTCACCTCTTTTCCTCTTGCTGGAAATGCAAAACATGAGTTATCACATCCATCTGAGCAATTGTGGTGTCTCCCATAACTAGTCGAATGGGAAAATTTTATCAAGCCTCACTTCTTGCTAGTTTCTCTTCTCTTGATGATATGTGCGCTCAAGAGTCGTTCTTATCTCCTCCTTTTACATTAGGTTCACCAGGTATGTCGAGGAGTTCCAAAAAAGGAGGTTGCAAGAGAAAGATCTAGCTTAACTTCTTATCCTATGAGTGACTTGTTTGTGTCTCCTTAGCATATAAACTTGGACAACTATAGCATTTCAGTAAGAAATTATTATCAGTCTTACTTGCAGAAACTTCATCGTATGCTTCAACGCATATGGGTTCCCTTGAGACAAATAATACATTTTGTCAAAAGTAGGTACTTCTAGGTACACATAGGGTGCCTAGGGAAGATTGACCTTGGTTAGATATTGCTGGTCATGGATCATTCCTTACACTACAAATCTCTTTGCTCTAAGCTTAAGATTTAAAGATTTATACTCAAGAGATAATGAATCCCTATTTCCTACTTATATAGACCCACTCTTTACTTAGCATGAAGTGAGGGATGACCACATCCTTTGTACCAATGTGAAAGAGCCGTTTTTTTCCATAACTTTTCCTATCCTTCTTTATTGACCACATGTCCATCAACCATTCATAAACAATCATCATTTACCTCACTATGCTTTTGTTTTGCTAAATGTTTCACACAAAACATGTTGGTGCAAATGTTCAAACCTACACATTTGGCTTAGCATGGAAGAAATTGTGTGGAACTAGCACTTGATGATTCATGTGAACTATAGCTTGTAACTACTTGATCATTTACCATTGTAAAACATTAATTCTTTGGAGAATCTTGTAAAAGCTTATAACTCGTGAAGTTAGGAAGAATATTAGCTACGACTTTAAGATGAGGGAATATCTCCTAAATCAATGGAGTCACCTTTTGATTCGAGCCAAAGTTTGAATTCAAGATTCAAAATTAGGAGAAACATATATAAAAGGCTTTGTAAAATCTCGCGGAGATATAGGTGCCTCAATTTAGAGCTCTCTCCTTGATCATTTGTAGAACTTGAGTAGCTCACACTATAGCTCACTCAGTTCATCATCATTGAGCATCATTACAATGCCAATTACTCTGTACAATTATGTTCTATAATACAAATAGCTTATTGAACATTTCTGTCTAGTTCTCTACTATGACTAGTGAGAATAGTCAACTTCTTTTGGTCATATCTCACTGAATACTCAACCATTTTACATAATCTTTGGCTTCTTGGAACCAACTTGAAATCTACTTTGTGTTGTAAAGGTTTCAATGCATTTGGTTTAGGAATCAGGGAGAAATGGCCTTTGAAGTGCTCACTGGTCATCTACTAGTTGTTCCCTAAAAATTCAGGGGTAAGATCTGATTTGCTAAAGCTATTTCTTAGAGCATAGTTGATCATTTTAAATGATTCCACTTGTAATCATTAGCTATCTAAGCTAATTGAATTCCCTCAAAAGTAATTTTGCCAATTATTATTATGTTGTGAGCTCTGAGTAAAAGAACCAACAGGTGTATGGACTAAAATAGCAAGTTTTTCAACACTAGTTATTCTTGAACTAATCTGTTTTGGATTGATTGTTTCAACTATGAATTCCAAAGTACATAGGTAGTTTCTTGGTGTCATTTACAAGCTAAAAGGGCCTACTTTATAACTATGAAGTGCATCAGGCTGGTACAAATCCGCTTTTAGGAGTACCACCTCACTTTGTTGAGGTATCCATCCATCTCTTCCAACAGTGGTATCAAAGCAAGTTGAGGTAAAATGGGAGATGGTTTCCCTTATTTCATTGACAAATTGGATAGGAATAATTATCCAACATGGTCTTTGAGGATGAAGACCTATCTACAAGGAAGAAGTCTCTATGGATACATATCAGGAGATGAGGAGATGCCCATATTTAGAAGCAAAGATTAACCTACAAGAGAGGAGCAAGAAAAACTCAACTCATGGTGTGCCAAAGATGCCTTAGCCAGGTCATATCTACTTAACTCTATCTCTGACTTCCTTCTTCCTCATATTAGGAATTGCAAAACTTCCCAAGAGACTTGGGATACTCTATCTTCATACTTTTCTGCCAATACAAGAGCTAGGAAAAATCAATTGTGGATGGAGTTTACTACTCAAAAGAAGCAACCTAAGTAGAATGTTTCAGAGTATGTGACCAAGGTGAAGGATATGGCTGATCAATTGGAAAGCATAGGAGAGGAGATGGAAGAGGAGCGAATAGTGAGACAGATAATCAATGGCATCAAGGAAGATGATAAGTGGGAATCCTTCACAACTGCAACGGATCTTTACATGGATATGCAATTCCCTGATCTAACTACTCTCATGGGGCAACTCTTCACTCATGAGGCCAAGCTCAACAAAAATGGTAAACCATCAAGAGGTAATAATTCTTGTGCCCTCTTTATAGATAAATGAAAGTCTAAGGATAAAGGAAAGAGCAAGAAGTTTGAAGATGAAGGTGCTATTTCTCAAGCTAACTATGCAGGGAGAGGTAGGAATTCAAGAGGAAGGGGCAGAGGAGGTAAGCAAGGTAGGGGGAGACCTTTCAACTCTTCCCTATGCAATATATGTGGACCGTCTAATCACACAAGAGATGAGTGCTATAGGAACTTCAAGAACCAGAGAGGAAGAGGATTTCAAAGAGGTGGCTACTCACAATCAAGAGGAAGATTCAATCATAATCAAGGTTACAACCATGGCTACAACAACAATTACAACAACAATTATCAAGGAGGATACAAATCAAGAAAAGAATTCAATAACTATACAAGGGATCAAGAGGATTCTCTTCTCATTATGAACATGACCTCAAAACAAGGTATGAATGATAAGAACCTCTTCTATATTGAATCAGGTTGTTCAAACCATGTAGCAAGAAATATAGCTCTTCTTTTTTATCTTGAAGAGCCCAAGGTAAAGCACCAAGTGGAGACAGGTGATGATACCAAGCACTTAGTTGTCAAGGTAGGAAATGTCAAAACTTCTGATGGAAATAGGAATCTATTGAGTAGATTTCTTTATGTACCTACTATCACAAAGAATTTAATGAGTGTTGGACAGATAGTGGAAAAAGGTTTGTATGTTAGGTTCAAAAAATTTGGAGCCTTTGTGGAGGACCCCCAACATGGTTTCAGGAGAATTGCAAAGGGAGAGAAAACATGTAGATTGTTTACATTTGAGCTTGAGAACACTAGAAACATTGCACTTTATAATTGTAAGGATCAAACCTTGTCTCAGTTAGAGATATGGCACAAAAGACTAGGACACATTGGTGAGAGAACATTGAAGCAAATATGTAGAGATCAATGTTTACTTCGGATACCTAATGTATCCAAGCAACATATGATCTATAAATGTCGTGATGTCAGTTTGGTAGATCACACAGGTTACCCTTTACAAAGAAAGGCTATCTGCATGAGGATTATTTGGAGCTTGTCCACACAGATGTACGGGGACCAATCAAGGACCCTTCAATTTCAGGATCAAGGTACTATGTGTCATTTCTTGATGATTTTGGTAGGTGGACTATCTTGTATTTCATGAAACATAAAGATGAAGTGTTCAGTTGTTTCAAAAAGTATCTTGCACTTGTGGAGAATAAAAAGGAAAAAGAGGATAAGGTCAGATGGAGGAGCTGAGTACTTCTCCAATGAGTTTGATGCATTTTTGCAGGACAGAGGTATCAAGAGAGAGATCACAACTAGATATACTCCTAACCTAAGCAAAATGGAGTAGCAGAGAGGAGGAACATATTGATTGTGGAAGCAGCTAGATCTATGCTAAATGAAAAGAAGTTGCCTAATTACTTGTGGATAGAGGTTGTCTCTAATGCCACTTATCTTGTTAACAGGTTAACTTCTAAGTCCCTTGATGGGATGACCCCCTATGAGGCATGGAATGGTAGGAGACCATCACTTGAACATTGCAGAATATTTGGTTGTGTTGCTTGTGTGCATGTTCCATCTCAAATTAGAGCTAAGTAAGACCCTAAGCAGACAAAAGCATCTTCATAGGGCATGATATAAATCAAAAGGGGTAAAGGTTTTATAATCCATCCAACAAAGGATTCATGTTCAATAGAGATGTTGTGTTTGATGAGAATGACTCTTGGTTTGAAAGTGAATGCAAGAAGGTCAAATTGCCATATGACTTGGAAGAAGAATTTCCAAGCCTCACCAAGAGCCAAGCACAATTGAAGACATAAAATCAGATGATGAGGACACCATCAACTTGGAAGAGTTTAGAGCATGGAAATCAAAAGGCAAGGTCAAGATGAAGAGGCTCGAGGACATACCTGAGTAATCCACCAAGCCTTAAGGAGATCACAAAGAGAGAGTAAGAAGCCAATCAAACATGGGTATGATACTTCATTAGTCACTAAGCATTCTATTTATCTTGTTAAGGATTCATCACTTGAAGAACCTTCTTCATATGAAGAAGCAAGTACCAAAGCAGAATGGAAGGAGGCTATGGATGAAGAAATAGAAGCACTCCAAGAGAATGACACTTGGGAGCTAGTACCCAAGAAAGCATCAATGACGGTAATTGGTTCTAGGTGGATTTACAAAATCAAAAGGAACTCAGATGGATCCATAAACCGGTACAAAGCTAGGCTTGTGGCTAAGGATTTTGAACTCAGATGGATCCATAAACCGATACAAACCCATGGAGTAGACTATGAAGAAACATTTTCACAAGTTGCTAAGATGCCAACCATCAGAGTATTGGTAAGTGTAGCTGCATCTAGAAATTGGAATATGTATCAACTAGATGTGAAAAATGGCTTTCTTAATGGGTGGATTTCAGAGGAGGTTTACATGGCTCAACCTCTTGGCTATGAAGATCCAAGCAAGGTAAATCATGTATGCAAATTAAAGAAAGCTCTTTATGGTTTGAAGCGAGCACCTAGGGCATGGAACCATAGGCTATCAACCTATCTTCAAGACCAAGGATTCATGATGAGCAAGGAAGATTTTTCTCTATTTATCAAGAGAAGTAACTTAGTAGTGATATATTTATGTGTATATGTGGATTAACTCATTCTTACAGGTAGTGATGCCAATGGAATCAAACAAATAAAAAACCAATTGATGCAGGAGTTTAAGATCAGTGACCTAGGGTTTCTGAAATACTTTCTTGGACTTGAGTTGGTATACACTAACTCTGGAATCTACATCAATCAAAGGAAATATGTGCAGGACATATTGAAGAAGTTCCACTTGGAGGACGCAAAAGTAGCTAGCACCCCTATGGAGGTAAATCATAAATTGAGTGCTCATGAAGGTGATTTGCTTGAAGGCATTGCAGGTTATCAAAGCATAGTTGGGAATCTAAACTATGAAACATTAAAAAGGATTGACATATGTTATGGAGTAAGTGTTTTGAGCCAATTCATGCATAAACCTAGAGCATCTCACTTAGAAGCTGCTAAAAGAGTTTTGAAGTGTCTCAAAGGTACTCAAAATCAAGGTCTTTACTCCGCATAGACATCAGATTTGGACATAAATTTGTACTCAGATGCAGATTGGGTAGGATGTAAGGATGATAGAAGAATTACTTCCAGCTATTTATCCTTTGTAGGTGATAAACCCATCTCATGGTCTTCTAAGAAGCAACTAACTATTTCTCTATGTTCAACAGAGGGTGAATACAGGGGATTAGCAAATGCTACACAAGAGGCTATTTGGATTAAGTTGCTCTATTCAGATTTGGGACTTCACACTCATTCACCAATGATCTTTGGTGATAACACTAGTTCTTTGCATCTTGCCACCAATCACATTTATCATGCAAGAACTAAGCATATAGAAGTGCACTATCACTATGTTAGAGAGAAACTCTTGAACGAAGAGATTCAACTAGCATATATATCTACAAATATGTAGTGTGCTGATTTGTTAACCAAAGCACTTGATGGTACTAAGCTTTGAAGGTTTAAAACCATGATTGGATTATAGGATATTCAAGAAGATTGATGAAGCAATGCAATCCAAGATGTTTGGCTTGAGCGGAAGCTATTGGTGCAAATGTTCAAGCCTACACATTTGGCTTAGCATGGAAGACATTGTGTGGAACTAGCACTTGATGATTCATGTGAACTATAGCTTGTAATTACTTGATCATTTACAGTCGTAAAAGATTAATTCTTTGGAGAATTTTGTAAAAGCTTATAACTCGTGGAGTTAGGAAGAATATTAGCTACGACTTCAAGATGAGGGAATATCTCCTAAATCAATGGAATCACCTTTGAATTGGAGCCAAAGTTTGAATTCAAGATTCAAACTTAGAAGAAACATATATAAAGGCTTTGTAAAATCTCGTGGAGATATAGGTGCCTCATTTCAGAGCTCTCTCCTTGATCATTTATAGAACTTGAGTAGCTCTCACTATAGCTCATTTGGTTCATCATCATTGAGCATCATTACAATGCCAATGACTCTGTACAATTATGTTCTATAATACACGTAGCTGATTGAACATCTCTTTCTACTTCTCTGTTATGACTACTCAGAACAGTCAACTTCTTCTAGTCATATCTCAGTGAATACTCAACCATTTTACATAATCTTTGGCTTCTTGGAACCAAATCAAAGTCTACTTTGTGGTGTAAATGTTTCAAGGCATTTAGTTTAGGAATTAGGGAGAAATCGCTTTCAAAGTGCTCACTGGTCATCTACTAGTTGTTTCTTAGAAAATTGGGGGTAAGATCTGATTTGCCAAAGCTATTTCTCAGAGCATAGTTGATCATTTTAAATGATTCCACTTGCAATCATTATCTATCTAAGCTAGTTGAATTCACTCAAAAGGAATTTCGCCAATTGTTACTGTGCTGGGAGCTCTGAGTAAAAGAACCAGCAGGTGTATGGACTAAAATAACAAGTTTTTCAACACTAGTTATTCTTGAACTAATTTGTTTTGGATTGATTGTTTCAAGTATCAATTCCAAAGCACACATGTATTTTCTTGATGCCATTTGCAAGCTAAAAGGGCCTACGTTATAAATCTGAAGTCATCAGGGCTAGTACAAAGCAGGTTTCAGCTGTACTATCTCACTTGCTTGAGGTATCCATCCATCTCTTCCAACAAAAAGGCAACTTAACTAGCTAGCAATCCCAATGGAAACAAGTATGAAATTTTCTCATCTATGACTTTGATGAAAGCACAAGAGATAATAACATTACATGACCTAGATTTAGAATACTAGTTCATAGGTCATGGTTAGGATTATGCAATTAATACTTTACCCATATAGACTACTTGATATAGATAGTGTCCAACATGCACTTTCAAGTAATGCCCTTGCATATTGCATGCTATACTCAAGTATTAAATATCATTACATGCACTTTAAGGTAATTTCCCTGCATATTGTGTGTAGCACCTCAAACATTTGAACACCATGTCGAGCCTTGTGGTAGGATGTTTGGAATCGGTTCATCTGGCTACACTGGCCAAAAGTTTTGCTCTCTCATTGAGTTTCTGCCCTTTGAGAGTGCCTTTGCTAATGATTACCTGTTAACTACCAAATTGGTGTCTAAGTGTTAGGCATCACCCTTGTAAATCATACTTCTTCCATCTCTCTGCTAAAAATATTGTTTTGATTGGTACGATAGGGCAAATAGCGTAGAATGCACATGGGTATCTCTAAAAATTTGTGAAGGATGAAGGTTGCACACAAGATTACCAAAGACCAGGCATTTATACAATATCACCATCATCCAAGAAAACAATATATCACAACATATGATAATAGAAAATAGTACATCAAAAGACACAAATAAGTGCCTACTACACAAATAATTGTATTCTACCTGTAGCATATCGAAAGTAGGAATATGCTTCCATATCCACAACCAGATAGAAACCTCGAGAACATAAGGAAAGAGGGATAAAAAATTATGTCACATCGAACAGTCACAGCATGAAATTGACATCGATAAAACAATCACAACATGAAACCAAAAACAACATATATCGTGCACAAAGAAGGTACATAATTCGCTCGAACTAAGAACATCATTTTGTCGCACAAAGAGTGTTTGCATCATGAGACATTACTAGTAATTACTCGCCAAATTCCTCATGAACAGTGAGATGCAGCAATCGCCCTCCTTCCAACACAAAAGGAATCACTATTGATCACATGAGTATTCGCGAAAACAACAATTATCAAGAACAAGCACACACTTAGACATAAAACCACAAATGAACTTTAATCGCACTAGGACTGACAAATCAGTATGTGGTTACACATCGATCACCAAGGGCAACATGGGAGAATGAACCTTCCCACTCCCACTCTTTGATTGAGAGACCCTCTTGCTAACTCCTTATCTTTCCACATGCCACCTATTTCCCTTTCTAAAAATACAAAACAAGAAAGTTTGTGCTTTTACTGAGTCTGGACTTCATCAAGATGAGTGTACAGTTGTTTCACGGCAACAAAGCTGTTTCGCAGGAAAAATTCATCGACCAGTTAAACAATGCAAATCTCAATTTTTAACGAAAATTTATCCATAATTTACCACATTGAAGCATTCAGTTCCACTTAATCAACAATTTTGACATTATAAAATGTCAGAACAACTAAAGGAAAGCTCAGAATTAAAAGTGCGAGATGCATACTAAAAGTTTTAAAACATCAGTTTATGCAATAAGACCTGTCAAAACATAATAAGAAGCTTTATGTGCGCAGCCTCATAGAAAGGCGCATTCTTTGACTTCCATGGCATATCAAGTGATTTAATTGAAAATTACATACAAAAATATACTCAAAACATTGCAGTAACCTTTAATCTTATTCATCACTATCGATGACTTTAGTTCAGAGTTTGGATCCCAGTGCATGCTGCTGCAAAATCACGCATTGAATTCAGTTATTGATGCCGTAGGTGGAGGCGTTCATCTTCAGAGAAAAACTCGCATCAAGGTAAAGAGGCTCCTCTCATCATATGGCTACGCCTTCAGCATCACCCGTCAGCATCTAATTTCTTCCCTTTTCAGAACAGTAGCCAGTTGCACGACCGATGGATGCACATTTCTTTTTTTATTTTTGAGGGCAATAGTTCACAAATGGGGAATCGAATGATGAGCATAGCAGAAGAAGGTCAATTTTTATGAGGATGTGTTGCTTCACGATGGAGTAGAATCTGAGGCGTTTTGGTGCATAATCACAAGCGCATGTGGAAGGAAGAATAGATGAAGCAAGGGGAACTTGAGGTCTCTATCGAAGGCTGAAACAAGATTAAAGAACAGTGCGCAACGAAGGGAGATAGACTTAATGCCCAGATTACAAGGATGGCTGTTGCTGATGATTGGGAACGCACGCTGATGGCTGAAGAGGGGAAGGAAGATTCGAAGTCCTACGGAAGGGAAAGGAAAACAGCTGGTGGCGCACATTCTGAAATTGTGGAAGATAGCAGAAATCCAATTTCTGTTTTTCATTTGGCTAATTTTGAAGAAGATGATGATGAGAATTGAGAATACTACCACGCAACTTTTTAATGAATGCACCTGAGGCTCAGATATGATTTTCTATTACTCTGTTCAGATATGATGTTGAAGAAGGCAACTGGAGTATTCGGTCGCTTACCAAAGGAAATTATGAAAATAGCACGAAAAACTGAAGCTAATGAGAGGCAAGCAGACGGACGCTGCAGAAGCATTTGCGTTCAAGAAGGCTAATCTGAGATTCACTGATGGCTAGGAGAGTTTACATCCAACAAGGACAGAGATTCTCTAACCTGGCAAAAAAATGCCGGCAAGTGAGAGCATGCACCATCATCTTTCCTAGCATTTGGCTGCGCTGTTGACATTTCTGGTAACAATCATTTTCATCAGATTACTTCTCGTGTGAAATAACTTGAATGCAGCTTGAAGACCTGTTGTGTGTTCTGTTGTCCACCGCATGATAGTTTAATCTGTGATTAAGAATCATTAGGGTAATAATCGTTGTCTAATCGTACTGAACTTTTTGAGCTCAAATAAATCCATGTTGAGAATCGACGGAGATAATTTATTGCATCAATAGTTTTTGATATAGCTGTACGAGAAGTCTGCGAGGCTGTGTGTAGTCTTGTAGAATAACTACTGATTAAAGCTGTTATGTGCTCTCATCTGTAGACGCCTTGACGCAGAAATAATTTCTATGTTTGTAAGTCAAATCATATTTCATTTGATTGGACGATGACTGTGTATACCATTTAGAAATCTTTGGTAAATCACATTCAATAAGAATATACTGATATTAATCAGCAGTCGCTAAGTATTCTAACAATGTGATTGCACATGTCTGTAACAAGATAACGACTCGAACTCCGTGATAATTCATATCTGTATAACAATTTCAGTCATTCATAGTTGAAAACATACTCAGAATAATCTCCTCCTTATTTGTTATTTGCGTTTTCAACGACTTTCTTTTTACATCATATCGGTTCAATACATACAAAAATGATTGTTGTATGCTCGTCACATCTAAAACACATTTACTTTTTTCGCGTAGCTATGACTTTGTGATCTTCACATTATGTGTTTAATCTCACTTCATAAAAAATGAGTCTGCCAGATTTTCATTGCGATTACAGAACAATAAACCCCATCATTCCGAACGACTGATTGGCATTCTGGTTTAAGAATTGATGCCATACATCTGCATGAACTGCATAACATTAAGGAGTGAAAGTGTTTAATACAGAGTTACAAAGATTGGACGAGCTGTTTGCAGTGGCTGATTTTATTCCGTTATTGACGCTAATGAGCATTGGAAATCATGTGAAGTAAATCATTTATTCTGCTTGATCTTCTCTGTAGCATTCAAAGCTAAACTTATGGTTTGTATTGCGTGTTTCTGATTAACTGAATATTATAAATATATGGTCACATTGCATTGTTCTGGCTGTCAAAGAGGTTCATCAATCTGCGTACATTTTTGCTTCTGGCTTGCTTGCTATCATGCGCAATTGTTTGATTAAGCCACGATTCATTCTGATTCGCATGCTGCAGTTAAAAAATTTTTTAAGTAGTTGACTATTTTACTCTAAAAGAAATAATTTTATACCAAAACAATATTTAACTTCGTCATATTTACGAGAATTGTGAGAGGCTCGAAATGGATTGCAAGTAAATCTTAAATTACATAAATCTGAAGTCTGCATGTTCCGTAACTTTAATTATCTAAATGAAGAAAATTATCCCTTGCCTGAGACACGAGTTTTTTTTTTTTTTTTTTGTTTGCATCCATTTGCGAATCTTTACAACATTGACAAGAGAATCGATTGATTGAAATTAAAATTGTTTGGGTATATACAGAACTTGACATTAAAAGTGTTTTGAAAACACACCAAAGTGGCAATATAATTATATGTGTAAATCACTTATATGTGGTCATTAACTCCTTAAGCGTAGCCTTCAAAAGATGGAATCCATGCATTGATGTTGTTATGGACAACACAAATTTATTGATTTTTTATGCACTTTTCTTAAAAATGTACTTTCTTTGATTAATTAAATAATGATAAGATCGACTTCGATGGTGAAGTTTTTGAAAATTGCACGATTTAACTTTGCCTTGAGTCTTTATTGCAACAAATCCTGAGATTGCTTTAAGCACCCTGCGTGCGCTGTATTTCCGGCGGTCACCCTGATCCACCGACCGTCGCTTTCGCGCCGACAACTTGGTGAACCCGATGACAACTTGTTTCTGCAAATGGATGTAAATTTTATACCTGAGCTGCAAGGCCGTTTGTTCACGTCGGGTTCACCAATGTCGGGTCGTGAGAGATGCTCGGATGGTGGATCAAGTCATCCACCTAAATCGTTCGGCACACGCGGGGTGTCTGCAGCAAACTCAGGCTTATGAAAATAAGGGTTCTAATGACAAAACAATTTAAATTACCTATTTCTATTATTGAAACTAAGGTCTTTAAATAGTTTAAATAGCTATGGACCGTAAGGACGGACAGCCTCGTACCTAGCAACAGCTTCCTGATATGAGATTAAAACTAGTGACTCTTCCGTTACGCGTTCCATCATGGTTTCTTCTATTAAACTATCAGGTAAGCTAGAGGTTTCTGGTCTGTCTAGAGTTGGCGGAACATTTTCTATATTTTCAATAGTACTGTGCTCAGACTCGTGAACTAACTTAGAAGACATCAAAGAAAGTAATGAGAAACAATATTGTTGCAAAACTGCTTGAATAAATTAATTGAAATGCTAATGGTTCAAATCAATAATTCTAATACAAATGGAAGTTCTAAATAAAGGGATGAATGTCTAAACAATTGGATAGCTGACTAATTGGAAAATAAGATTTAAATGAATCTTCAATCTTGCTGCTTCTCTTTACTTCACTTCAATAGCTTGAATTCATCAATGTTTCTGCAAAAAAAAACATTAACATATTAGTAATAATACAAGAATCATTAAGAAACTTAAAAAACATTAGTCACATACATTAAAGCATACACATGCTTAATAACTTGCCTTTGTCATGCATATATTCATTCATTCAATTACATACCCATGCATATTTTAATGTGTGCACTAAAACACTTAAATGCACTCTAATACATACATTCCTCATACATACTAATGTACTTTTAAATTATACATACTAACACACACACATGCTAACATTACATGCACTTCTAAATACATATAATCATGCAAATGTAGTAACATTAATTAATATGAACTAACATGCATGCGCACATTCATTACCTCATGCATATACATTGATTCATGTAAACTATCATTTTACATGCATATACATGCATGCATATGCATATACACTAACACATATGCATATATTAATATGTACTCATATATATTAACTTCTAATGAAGTAAGTATACCTTTCCAATTTCTCATTAAATAATACCACAATTAATTAAACCTTATTATATCTCATTAAAGTAATACATTAATACGTACTTAACTAGATTAGTAAATTAACTAATTATATCTATAATATTTTTCCTATCTCTTTATCTCTCTTTCTATCTTTCTCTCTCTCTCTCTCTCTCTCTCTCTCTCTCTCTCTCTCTCTCTCTCTCTCTCTCTCTCTCTCTCTCTCTCTCTCTCTCTCTCTCTCTGCAGCACCGATCTCTCTCTCTCCCTCTGCGCCTTTCTCTCTCTCTCTCTCTCTCTCTCTCTCTCTCTCTCTCTCTCTCTCTCTCTCTCTCTCTCTCTCTCTCTCTCTCTCTCTCTCTCTCTCTCTCTCTCTCTCTCTCTCTCTCTCTCTCTCTCTCTCTCTCTCTCTCTCTCTCTCTCTCTCTCTCTCTCTCTCTCTCTCTCTCTCTCTCTCTCTCTCTCTCTCTCTCTCTCTCTCTCTCTCTCTCTCTCTCTCTCTCTCTCTCTCTCTCTATAGCACCGATCTCTCTCTCTCCCTCTGTGCCTCTCTCTCTCTCTCTCTCTCTCTCTCTCTCTCTCTCTCTCTCTCTCTCTCTCTCTCTCTCTCTCTCTCTCTCTCTCTCTCTCTCTCTCTCTCTCTCTCTCTCTCTCTCTCTCTCTCTCTCTCTCTCTCTCTCTCTCTCTCTCTCTCTCTCTCTCTCTCTCTCTCTCTCTCTCTCTCTCTCTCTCTCTCTCCCCCTCTCTCTCTCTCTCCTTCTCTTTCCTCTCTCTCTCTCTCTCCTTCTCTGTCCCGATCTCTCTCTCTCTCTCTCTCTCTCTCTCTCTCTCTCTCTCTCTCTCTCTCTCTCTCTCTCTCTCTCTCTCTCTCTCTCTCTCTCTCTCTCTCTCTCTCTCTCTCTCTCTCTCTTTCCTTCTCTCTCCTCTCTCTCTCTCTCCTTCTCTGTCTGCGCTGTCGGGAAGAAGGAGGTCGTGGCGGGAAGCCGACGCCTGGGGTTGGATCAGGCCCCGCTCTGGTGCGCCGTTCCCGTTGTCCTGCGAGCGGCGTCTGCGCGCTGGGCGCCTCGCCTGTGCTCTCTGGAGCGTGCGCGATCCTCGTATGTGTGGGACCCTCTCCCCTCGGAAGTGTCGAGATGTGCATGCGTACACGACCGTAGGCGTCGAGAAAGAGACAAATCAGATACAACACTGATTCTCGAAATCACTGGGTCGGTGTGTATATAAACTCGATGATACAATAATCTGAATGATACAGTGATGCCCGCTACAGTGCGGGTCCGCGATACAAAAACCCGCTACAGTGCGGAACAGATAAATACAAATAAATGCCGCCACTACAGTGCGGATCGGCTGGATATGATGTAGGCTTCCCGCTACAGTGCAGGAAGTCACCCTCGATCTCTATCTTCTGGTCTTTGCGATTTAATCTTTTCTTCACTTTTCTTCGGTCCAAGCTTTTCTTCAAATTCTCACTTTGCAGCTCTTTACTTCAAAATCCACAATAATCTCTGATCATGCAATAACCTGTACAGTGGACACACCAAGAAGATCAACGAGGAGACGAAAAAATAACACTCTCATTAGTTTATTCCAAAAAGAATCAGACATACTCTTTAAATGAGAATTATAATTTCTTTATTAGCAACTTCTTTTTAACAAGAATTCATCACATAAAGTGAATACCATCACAACATTTCCTTTTATATATCCCAAGAAGAATATGAAAGTTCCCTTTATTTACAGTTCATACACAATCCGTCCAAATGATTTCTCTGAATATAGAGTTATCTTCCCTGTATACTTTGGTCCTTCACGAAAAATCATATATCATAAAGATTTCACATGGTGCGCAACTAATTCTACGTCTTCATCTTGCATGAGAGTAGCTCACGACTTGTTGTATGCTGTTCCTAAAAGATTTTGACATTTGAAAGCGTCGAGAAAGAAGTTTTAAATGAAAGAAGAACTATGCTTTTGCAGAATAGACATTTCAAATGGGTTTCTTCTTCTGTAGATGGGCCATTTTGTCCAGCGCAAGATACAACAAAACATATGAAATGCAGGAATCAAGGAAAGCGGCGTCTCTCTCTCTCTCTTCCACCCTTTCTCTCTCGTGTCAACCTCATCCATGTCTACAGCTGCGCCGCCACTAATTTCAACCATCTCCTCTCACTCATATGTGGCGCCACCTCTCCTCCCTCAGACACGCAGCAGTGCTAATCCTGGATATGAATATCTCTCTCCTGATCTCCGCATATCCCTGCGATATGTCGCTAACGTATGCAGTGCCCTGTCAGCATCTGAGGTCTGTCGACCGAACTTCGAAGATCTCTCTCTCTCTCACGCTGCGGCGACGTCCCCCGAAATCTCTGTGTGACTCGAGCTTACCCACTCTCTCTCCCTCTCTGTAATCTCTGCCTGCGCAAGCATCTCTCCCCACAACACAGATTCTGCAGTGCATCATCAGCCTGAAGACTCTCTTTCTATGTGCTAAGTGTTTCTGTGTCGGTGCATTAGATTCATCCGCCAACAGCTTCGCGCACGGCCATAAACATCGTCTCTATCACTCTCTGTGATGCGGAGCACTCTGCAGCGCATCAGATGCCGGCTAGATCTCTGTCTCTCTCCTCTCTCAATGAGTGGAGAAGCACGACCCACTGCCTAGTATCTCTCTCTCGATCCATCCATCACCGCCTCTATCGGTCTCTCTCTCCAGCGCTCTCTTCTGCGGCGATTTCTTCTCTCTCTCTCTTGCGTGCTCTGCGGTCACAGCCGACGGCATGCTACAACACCTTAGCCGTTTCTTCTACCATAGCCGATGGTCTGCCACAACACCGATCTCTCTCTCTCTATCTCTCTTTCTCGTCTCTGCCTGGAGCATACCCATCACCTTCACCATTCCTGCATCGACCTCCATATCCAATAGCAGCGCCCAAAATTTGGGTCTCTCTCACTCTCTGTCGATCTTCCGCGCCGAGCTTCATCGTCTGCCCTACGAAACTCATTCTCTCTCTCTCTAAGACGGACAAAAGCATCGACTTGCAGCCTCTCTCTCTCTCTCTCTCCATGTTGTCTTCCTCACAGCGCTGCCGCACGACTTCTCTCTAATGCGTGAATTGTTCTCTGCTTTTACCACTACGACAGCAGCACATCTCTCTCTTCTCTCTGACTACTCGTGTCTTCGTCAATTCCGTCTGCCGCCTGTTCTGTGCGTCTATCTCTCTCTCTCTATTGCTGTTATATGCAGCCGCCATCAACAGATATCTCCGAGACTCCGTCCTGTCTCTCTCCGTCCATGCTCATCTCTCTATCCCGTACTCTGATACACGCGTCCAGTTTTTGCTCTCACCAAACAACACATCTCTCTCACCGTCGTTGTTGACCACAGATCCTTTCTCGGTCTCTCTAGAATTGGTCTGCCAATTCTCTGTTGACATCCAGCATCTAGCTGCAAATTCTTCTACACTCTGCAACGTACAAATACTCTTTTTCCCTCTCGTCGAATTCTGTAGCACGCCAACGGCCATTCTCTCTCTCTCCAGATGTAACCTGCCTTATCTCTATTGGCGGAATCACTATCTCTCTCAATGATCTACGCATCTCCGCGCATATCTCTCTTCATCTCTCTCTCTTCAACTCTACTGCGTCGAGTATACTAAGAGCCGCCACCATGGCTTAGGAGTCGAGAGTACACACGACTTTCTCTCTCTCTCATGCAAATTCATGAACATGAATAAGGAAAAATGAATAAGAGGAGGATAAGAAAGCATACGTGTAGAGTGGACACACCAAGAAGATCAACGAGGAAAAACAAATGAGGCTTGGCCCTCTATTTATAGGATTCCCCATCCTTCTCTCCTTGGGACGTTCATCTAGAAGTTTCCAACCTCCCTACTCAACTTTCCAATTTCGGACGACCATGCATGTTCACTTACTATTCTTGGAAAATCCCATCTCTTAATTCTATTTTTTATTTTTGTCCTTTTTATTTTCCCTAAATTAATGTTTTGGTTTCACACTATATACAGGGTTAATTAATCCAAGGGTTTGGGCTAGGATAAACACCAATTCCAAGGGTCCGACCTAGGGTGTTTGGTTGGAAAAATCAGGGTTTGGTCACAATTATCTCAAGCTCGTCAATTCAACAGCTTATTTACAAATTCGGCCTAAACTCCAAGGGTTTCCAAGGGTTCAAGTCCAATTTTCAAGGGGGTAAACTCATGTTTCCAGTCAGTTTCAAGGGTCAAACCTAAAGTTTTCATGGGTCTAATGTCAGTTATTTACACGCATGGTTCTAATGCACATCTCTCACATGGTTTCTTATCACACAGGCAATCAAATCAGTCAAATCATGCATGAAATGTATCCTCTTTAGAACAAAACATCACACGAAACTCAGAAAATAATGAACTTTGAAAAAAATCAGTGCACACTCCCTGCGGGATTTCATCCCGACATTCGCCCCCGCTAAACCTGCACATCGTCCCGATGGGCCAACCTGCAAGATTCAACAGAAGAGTATCATGGTTCTTTTTAAAATCTCTTTATACTTTTTATCTTTTTCTTAAATCATGATCTCATGCAGTCATGCAATTTTTATAAAGATTGGTATGAATTTTAGAAAATTAGGTAGATTCAAGCTTCTCAAACATCATATTATGTTTCTGCGTCTGCAATCTGACAAGTAACTACATGAATAAATCGTCGGCTTTCTAGATCTTTTGTTTGTTCAACTGGTTCAGATCCAACTGCTCATTCTAAGTACTAGCATATACATATGTTTCTACTAACTCAGTTTGTAGAATATACCTCGATTCCTACTATTTATCTCCTACTTGTCCAACTCTCCAATAGATCTTTTCTTTTTCTTTACCTTTCTTTTTCATTTTTATTTTTCTTTTTCTTTTCCTCTTCATCTCAGCTCAACATTTCTTTTTATCTTTTATTTTTCACAAATCAGCCTATGTCGAAATCGGGTGCGACTCATGGACTTGTCCGCCCGGCCAAGTTTATTCCACCTGTCTGCCGACCCGGCATAGCGCACGACATACACAACATCAGCCCTGCATGAAATCGACGTCAGCTCGTGGCTCTGACCACCCGATCAGAGTGACTCCACCCGCCTACCGACCCATACAGGCGCATGACAACAAATAGGTCAGGCCTACGATGAAACTAGCTATGGATCGTGGCCTTGATCACCCGACCAAGGTGGTTCCACCTGCCTACTAGCCCATCGTAGCGCACCAACGACATACACGCACATATAAGCTGGCATGAGTATGAATGTTTCTTTATAAATCATGATCCATATGGAGGTAAGATCTCGCAAGAAATAAATACTAGGATCCAAAGTTTCCCACTCACTAAGTGTTCAAATCAATCAGCATATACATGCACTCGGTCTAAGCATGTCATCACATTCCCAAGCTTTCACTCCCAAAAGTCTCTAGTCCACTAACTGATCTCACTCATATAATTTCCTAGTCATTCATGCTTCGTGCAAACCCATAATAGATCTTTGTTATCTTCATTCTACATGATTTTCATAAACTCATACATATCTTTATCACACACATCAATGCAATGCATATGCTCTATCAAAAAGAAAACACATCTCAAATCAGAAACGTTTCACCTGGTCATTTTTCTTCATTTTGATCCAGCTTCTCTTTAATTCCATGGTCTATCATTCTTCATCAGCATCAGCCTCAGTGTCATCAGTTCCCTCCAGCATCGTCAGTATCCTCCAGTGTCATCAGGATCCTCCAGTGTCATCAGTATCCTCCAGAAGTTCTTGTTCAATCTCATAATCTGCTTCATTTCTTTTCTTGAATAATTTTATCCTCTTTCCTGCAATCAAAGATCTCAAAGGAGTATTGTCTAACTCACGAAGTGCATACGTACCATTTTCAAACACAGATGTAGCCACATACGGTCCAAACCATCGTTTGGTTAATTTCTTCTTGGCATCGTACTGAGTATCGAATGTACTGTCGTACACCAAGACCCAATCATCTACCTCAATCCTACGTGGTCTCAGTCGATGGGTTTTGTCAAAATAGATCTTATTCTTTAACCTTGACTCCTTTATCTTTTGGACTGCTTCTTTCAACTTTTCATTTCCTTGTTCTAACTGCTTTATTCTCAATGATAATAACTCTTCTCTCGTCATACCATCATTCCATGGGAGCGTCAACCATGTCACTATCTGAGTCTGGATGGGGAAGATTGGCTTCTGACAATACATCAATTCAGCAGGCATGAAACCTGTGGACCGAGTGTAAGTCATCCTATCAGCCCATAACGCGAATGGAAGAAACCTAGGCCACTGCTTGATGTCATCGCTGTAAGCCTTAGAGATCGCCTTCACAATGGAAGGGTGACCTCTCTCGATTTTCCCGTTTGCCTCTGGATTATAGGCAGTGGTGAGAGACAATCGAATTCCATGACGATCAAAGAACTCTTTTGCCTCTCTCGCATCCAACTCTCCCCTGTCCGCAACCACTTTCTCAACGTATCCGAATCTCGAGATCACTTCTTCTAAAAGGAATTTGCATACATTATAAGTAGTATTCGTACGAAGAGCTCGACCTTCCACATGGTTGGTCAAGTCCTCTCTAGCAAGTACAATGTATCTCATCTTATCTATCCCTTTGGGCATGGTTACAAGGTCGACTACCCACTTGTAATGGATACAAGGAGGGTAAGTCGGATGTAACGGGTCTCTGTGCCTAACTGATGAATGCACCTGGCATGTAGCACAAGTATCTACAAAGCCTCTCACACTCACATAAATCCCTGGCCACCAGTAGGCTTCCCTAATCTTCTCATATGTAGCATAAAATCCTTTGTGACCTGCCCATAAGGTCTCATGCATTTCTCTCATCACTTTGCTCTGAAGACTCCTCGAACTCAATACTCTCTGTGGACACTTCACCTTGCCTTTAGCGTGTCGCCAAATAAGCCCATCCTTCAAGAAAAAGTTGTAAGACTTTTTCCTGATGGATCTATACTTATTTGTGAACCAACCGGGGGAAGGTTTCAGAGTACTCAGATATCTTCCAATATCTCTCCACTCACCATCATACTCACTCTCACGGAACTGCTCATAAACATACACCAATGGATCATATCTCATCATATGTGTATCTCTCTCTACCTCATCATCGTCATCAGACTCATCATTAAATTTCGCTCTTGAAAGCATATCAGCAACTGTGTTCGACTTCCCAGCTATGTGTACAAATGCAGGATTTATAAACTTTATATAAGAGATCCATCTAAGCATAGCAATATCCGGAGATGAACAATTTGCAATCATGCCAATCAGTGGAAGACAGTCAGTCTCAACTATCACATTCGCCCCAATGAAATACTCCTTATCGCTCTTTAAAGCAGTCACTAATCCCCATAACTCTCTCTTAATCTGTGGATATTTTCTTTGGGTATCATGTAGGATCTTAGCACCAAAGCGCACTGCATATCTCTGCCCCTCATCATCATCTTTCCCTATGACCCAACCTATACCAATAGGACTGGTATCAACGGTCAAAATGATAGGTCTCTGATCTGAATAGTCAACACGCTTCAGAATCGGAGCTTCAATTAGCAGCTGCTTCAGTTTACGCATAGCTCTCGACTGTTTCTCTGTCCATACAAACTTCTTTCTCTTTCTCAGCAGATCATATAAGGGGTTCGCAACATGAGCAAAGTGAGGAATCCATATCACATAGAATACACAGGCTCCTAGAAACCTTCTCACCTCACTGACATTACGACACACTTCAGAGATCCTGCTAATGGCCTCAACTTTCTGTGGGTATGGCTTGCGGCCATAATGTCCACACAGATGTCCTACAATGAGGACCTCATCAACGCCAAAAACCGATTTCTCTAAAGAAAGTGTTAGCCCCACATCTTCAAACCTCTCAAAGATCTTCTCACAATCAGCAATATGATCTCTCACAAACTTTCTACATCCTGAAGCATCTAAACTCACATCTTTCACTCTTTCCTCACATCCCTTCATTGGAACATCATCAATGAATGGCATAGTCACAGATGGTATAAAGTCTCGTAAAACCAGATTCATGGCATTCATGTGGGCCACAGAATTCGTCGCTCCCTGCGGCAAAGTACACATGCGTACAAGGCCCAGTGGAGTCCTCATGGTCGTAATGTCTCTACTTTCCATAGCCAACTGAAACTGGTCATAACCTGAATACAGATCACCCATAGAGTAGATGGAATGTCCAGCAAACGCTTCAGCAAACTCATCCACTATGGGTCCTGTCCCTACGTTTCTAATTGTGACTTTATTCACAGGTTGCAGATCCTGAATGAAACGAAGCTTCCCATTTTTCTTAGGCACAGTAAACCACCTATTCGAATATGGAGCCGAGGAGGGTTCCAATATCCGCATGGAAATCTTTTCCTTTAGCAACCTCATTAGCTCAGGTAAGTGAGCCTTTGGGACTGGTATAGGCCGGATATTCCATGGTATATGTGGCACTGTAAAGATAATCATGGGAGGTACTTGTTTCGGGTCTGCACAACCTATCTCATGTGGGAAAAGTGCAAACGCTTTTTCGTGTTTCTTGATGACTTCAATAAATTTTTGTTTCTCTTCTTCTCTCAGGAATGGTTTTTCTCCAAACTTGATCTCTTTAATAGTCTCATCAGTGAAATGATGCCCTATGAGCTCTCGTCGTCTCAGCATAGGGTCATCTGACACTCGCAGATACTTTTCATGACTATCTTCAGGCAATGGCTGAGCTATAGGCTTCACTTTCTTATCCACAGTCTTATACTTCGTATTTACATTTACTTCATGCTTTCTCATAAACTCCTTAATCATCTCATACTCTTGGATAGAACTGAGCATAAACATTTCTGATTTCTCATTTCTTTCAAATGCCTTCTCAAGCTCTTCCAGAGTAGTCAAACTTCTCTCCAACTGGATCACATCTTCAATCTTCTCATCAGGTAACATCATTCCTAAATCCTCATAGTATCTCTCATGAACTTTTCTGAATTTATTTGAAACATTTTCTTTCTTTAAGCATAGCAACTTGAATGCAGATGAATAAACGGAAAAGCTTTCAAAAGTATGTACAAAGTCATGCGAGACATCAAACCAACTCCCACTGTTGTCTCGCTCAACAGTGGATCTTAACAGAAATTTTGATCAGCAGAAGCTCCATACTCTTCAATAGGCATACACTCATCATGGTCATGTGAATTAATAGGTTTCTTTCTTATATTCTTTCTATTCCTGGAGTGATTTGGACACACAATCATCACTTGCAGAGAATGAAGGCCAGATCTAGAACGGATTCGTGCATAGGCAGATCCATCATCCATGGCCTTAGTCTCCATTCTTACCTCAGCTATAAAGGGCTGCCCAAGGATAGCCTCATATGAACAATGGTCCTGGACAAAGAAGTGAAATTCCTCAGAAATCCCACCTATGGTCACAGGCACAAAGGCGCATGCCCCAAGCAGTGCTCCTGAACCATTATCTGCCGTCCTCATCCTCCAGCCATGATCTTTATCAATCGGCCACCTAAACTTATCATAGAGCTTCTTAGAAATCACATTTATCTCTGATCCTGAGTCAATCAAGGCCAGAGCAAAACATGACTCCTCGTTGCTCCCTAACTTTATCTTCATCTCTGGAGTTCCTCTCGCCCAAAAGGTCCTGCTAAACTCACTTTCTGTCTTCCTCATTTCATCATCAGGTATGATAGGACCTAGAGAATTTTTATGACACCTGGCAACCTCATCATCATCATCATCAGATGTGTCACTCAGTGCAACTACTTCATTTGTCATTTGAATATCTTCAGGTGCTTCTTCCATCTCTACATCTTCAGGTAGTGGAAACCTCTTTCTCTTAACCAGCTTTATGAAACTGTCCTTGAACTCAGGCTTCGCTATGGAGAAGACCTGCTCCAAGGACATGGTCACTTGGCTCTTTAGTAAAATGTTATTTAATATTTCTCTTGCATCATTTTTCCTTTCCAACTCAGAAATTAATACAGCCTTTGGAGTTCTCTTCTTTTTCTTCTTCTTTTCTTTGTCAGCCTCTTGAATACTTTCTTGAATTTCATCTTTCTTTTGAACCGGTTCAGGTTCTTTCTCTTTCTCCTTAGTCAGTTCTTGAATCTTAGATGGCCCAGCCGGCCTCTTTCCCTCTCTTATCTCCTTCTTCTTTGCCTCTTCCTTTGAAACAACAGGCTCTTTAAACTGAACTTTCTTCTCTGGCTCTTTAGCTTTTTCTTCGGCCTCTTGACTTTGCTTTCTAGTCACTCTTCTTTCAGGCTCAGTCTCTTCCTGACTCTCATCTCTCTTCCTCTTTTCTTCTACATTTGCTATGTGCGAATAGACCGAGGATTCATCAACAGGAGACTTCCAGGTAGTCTTCTGCATAATGGCATCCCTAGCCCTCACTAAAGCCTCAATGGAATAATTTCTTTGGGGTCGAGGTCTAGGCACTTTTTCATCTTCTTCCTCAACAGGTTCTAATCGTGCAGCTGATGTACTTGCATTATTGCCAGATAAATCTTCATAAAACTTCTTCATTCCCCCCTTTCCCCAATTCATAGGTAGAGGAAGGCGGGTCCTGAAGTCACATAACTTCTTATCAATATCTATCACCAGCTGATGCTCTTTTGCTAGCTTAAGCTCTTCACAGGCATATGAAAAATGCTCTTGTGCGTCACACCATACGCATCTCTTAGCCCCTCCAAACCCACCAGTCGCTCGTCTCTCAAAAGGTCCAGTGTTTCTTTGAAATGTGGTTTGCACTGGTGGTGTAGGTATCTGTTGGGCAACAGGCTGCACTAGAGGTGCAGGCTGTGGCATCACATAGCCGTACATATTTGGAATGGGCATAGTGCCTCTCTGTAAAGTATCTGCATAACTCGTACTCGCCTGAGGAGGAGTGGGGTCCTGATATCCCATAGAATTAACTTTATTGTGAATACTCGCCATTTCTTTTGACATAGACGCTTGCATCGTAATAAGATTCTCTATCTGTCGACTGAGAATCTCAACCTGTAGCCCTATTGGCGATCGCGAAGTGGACGCAACATTAGCAAAAGCTGGCGTTGCAGGCACATTCGGAATTGCCGGAAGTGGAGCTTCCCTAGGCGGTTGTGGTGTTACCACTGCAGGTCTATCGTATAACACCGCCTGGCGTTTCCTCATTTGGGCAATCGCTTCTACTTCTCTCCTCACTACACCCCAATCTTCAGTCAATCCAAATCTCTTCCTAGGCTCTTCAATCCTCCTTTCGACCTCAGTCCTGTCTTCAAGACTTAAGATCCTAAGGAAAGATATAACTAGATCAGGCTTTAATGCATCTAAATCAGCCTGTGGAAGCTGCTCATATCTTCTCAGGAACTCATTTAAAAGTTGAGTGAGGGATGCAGTGGGCTTCGGAGAGCTTATCCACCGCAAGAACCCTTCTCTACTGTGTTGGGAAAAATCTTCCAAATAAAACAGTTTATGCAATTCTTTTCTGAATTCGGCCCAAGGCTTTGCTATATGTGCAGTAATAGGGGCTAAAATGGATCCTGATACTACCCGTGTAAAGTAATGTATAAACACATCTTCGGGTAGACCATAAATCCGTGCCTGTTCCTCAAAAACATCTAGGTACTCGGTTACGTTCAAGCCTGTAAACTTCCCTTTTTCTCTCAATACCGCTTGGACTACGCGGGCCCCTTGTTTCTCTATTACCATTTCCTTGAATATATCCTCCATCTCTCTTCTCTGCTCTGTCCTAGAATGTAGCACAAGGTCCAGTGTAAGTGGTTCAACTATCTCTCTAAGCTCATAGTAGAGATCAGAGAAGAGGCTTGATGAGTCACGAGCCAGGAGGTAAAGATCAGTCTAAGCTCTCTGATTTGCCTAGGCCAAAGTCTAATTGAACTGTCCTTTCTTCGATTCCCAAGATTTCAATATATTTTCCCCCTTTTTTTTGTGATAAGTTTTCTAATGTTCTGTCTAAGCTATGAAATCAGTAAATCCCTAGTCTTAGCAAGAAAAAAAAGTGCTCACACGTATGGACTAAACTAATGCAAAGCGTGGATGCTCAAACTCAAGCAGCAAGACAATCTTTTTGTTTCAGCAGTGTATGTGAAGCAATGCAAAATTTCAAATAACTTGAAATGCTGGTACCTGAAGTCTCTGTCTGATGTCGAGGTTCTTGTCTCTTTCCTCAAGGAGTAGGTGACGCGATGAGGATCACCGTGCAACCGCCTCGCTTCACGCCGGGTTCAGGTGTCGGGAAGAAGGAGGTCGTGGCGGGAAGCCGGCGCCTGGGGTTGGATCAGGCCCCGCTCTGGTGCGCCGTTCCCGCTGTCCTGCGAGCGGCGTCTGCGCGCTGGGCGCCTCGCCTGTGCTCTCTGGAGCGTGCGCGATCCTTGTATGTGTGGGACCCTCTCCCCTCGGAAGTGTCGAGATGTGCGTGCGTACACGACCGTAGGCGTCGAGAAAGAGACAAATCAGATACAACACTGATTCTCGAAATCACTGGGTCGGTGTGTATATAAACTCGATGATACAATAATCTGAATGATACAGTGATGCCCGCTACAGTGCTGGTCCGCGATACAAAAACCCGCTACAGTGCGGAACAGATAAATACAAATAAATGCCGCCGCTACAGTGCGGATCGGCTGGGTATGATGTAGGCTTCCCGCTACAGTGCAGGAAGTCACCCTCGATCTCTATCTTCTGGTCTTTGCGATTTAATCTTTTCTTCACTTTTCTTCGGTCCAAGCTTTTCTTCAAATCCTCACTTTGCAGCTCTTTACTTCAAAATCCACAATAATCTCTGATCACGCAATAACCTGTAGAGTGGACACACCAAGAAGATCAACGAGGAGACGAAAAAATAACACTCTCATTAGTTTATTCCAAAAAGAATCAGACATACTCTTTAAATGAGAATTATAATTTCTTTATTAGCAACTTCTTTTTAACAAGAATTCATCACATAAAGTGAATACCATCACAACATTTCCTTTTATATATCCCAAGAAGAATATGAAAGTTCCCTTTATTTACAGTTCATACACAATCCGTCCAAATGATTTCTCTGAATATAGAGTTATCTTCCCTGTATACTTTGGTCCTTCACGAAAAATCATATATCATAAAGATTTCACATGGTGCGCAACTAATTCTACGTCTTCATCTTGCATGAGAGTAGCTCACGACTTGTTGTATGCTGTTCCTAAAAGATTTTGACATTTGAAAGCGTCGAGAAAGAAGTTTTAAATGAAAGAAGAACTATGCTTTTTCAGAATAGACATTTCAAATGGGTTTCTTCTTCTGTAGATGGGCCATTTTGTCCAGCGCAAGATACAACAAAACATATGAAATGCAGGAATCAAGGAAAGCGGCGTCTCTCTCTCTCTTCCACACTTTCTCTCTCGTGTCAACCTCATCCATGTCTACAGCTGCGCTGCCACTAATTTCAACCATCTCCTCTCACTCATATGTGGCGCCACCTCTCCTCCCTCAGACACGTAGCAGTGCTAATCCTGGACATGAATATCTCTCTCCTGATCTCCACATATCCCTGCGATATGTCGCTAACGTATGCAGTGCCCTGTCAGCATCTGAGGTCTGTCGACCGAACTTCGAAGATCTCTCTCTCTCTCACGCTGCGGCGACGTCCCCCGAAATCTCTGTGTGACTCGAGCTTACCCACTCTCTCTCCCTCTCTGTAATCTCTACCTGCGCAAGCATCTCTCCCCACAACACAGATTCTGCAGTGCATCATCAGCCTGAAGACTCTCTTTCTATGTGCTAAGTGTTTCTGTGTCGGTGCATTAGATTCATCCGCCAACAGCTTCGCGCACGGCCATAAACATCGTCTCTATCACTCTCTGTGATGCAGAGCACTCTGCAGCGCATCAGATGCCGGCTAGATCTCTGTCTCTCTCCTCTCTCAATGAGTGGAGAAGCACGACCCACTGCCTAGTATCTCTCTCTCGATCCATCCATCACCGCCTCTATCGGTCTCTCTCTTGAGCGCTCTCTTCTGCGGCGATTTCTTCTCTCTCTCTTGCGTGCTCTGCGGTCACAGCCGACGGCCTGCTACAACACCTTAGCCGTTTCTTCTACCATAGCCGACGGTCTGCCACAACACCGATCTCTCTCTCTCTATCTCTCTTTCTCGTCTCTGCCTGGAGCGTACCCATCGCCTTCACCATTCCTGCATCGACCTCCATATCCAATAGCAGCGCCCAAAATTTGGGTCTCTGTCACTCTCTGTCGATCTTCCACGCCGAGCTTCATCGTCTGCCCTACGAAACTCATTCTCTCTCTCTCTAAGACGGACAAAAGCATCGACTTGCAGCCTCTCTCTCTCTCTCTCCATGTCGTCTTCCTCACAACGCTGCCGCACGACTTCTCTCTAATGCGTGAATTGTTCTCTGCTTTTACCACTACGACAGCAGCACATCTCTCTCTTCTCTCTGACTACTCGTGTCTTCGTCAATACCGCCTGCCGCCTGTTCTGTGCGTCTATCTCTCTCTCTCTATTGCTGTTATATGCAGCCGCCATCAACAGATATCTCCGAGACTCCGTCCTGTCTCTCTCCGTCCACGCTCATCTCTCTATCCCGTACTCTGATACACGCGTCCAGTTTTTGCTCTCACCAAACAACACATCTCTCTCACCGTCGCTGTTGACCACAGATCCTTTCTCGGTCTCTCTAGAATTGGTCTGCCAATTCTCTGTTGACATCGAGCATCTAGCTGCAAATTCTTCTACACTCTGCAACGTACAAATACTCTTTTTCCCTCTCCTCGAATTCTGTAGCACGCCAATGGCCGTTCTCTCTCTCTCCAGATGTAACCTGCCTTATCTCTATTGGCGGAATCACTCTCTCTCTCAATGATCTACGCATCTCCGCGCATATCTCTCTTCATCTCTCTCTCTTCAACTCTACTGCGTCGAGTATACTAAGAGCCGCCACCATGGCTTAGGAGTCGAGAGTACACACGACTTTCTCTCTCTCTCATGCAAATTCATGAACATGAATAAGGAAAAATGAATAAGAGGAGGATAAGAAAGCATACCTGTAGAGTGGACACACCAAGAAGATCAACGAGGAAAAACAAATGAGGCTTGGCCCTCTATTTATAGGATTCCCCATCCTTCTCTCCTTGGGACGTTCATCTAGAAGTTTCCAACCTCCCTACTCAACTTTCCAATTTCGGACGACCATGCATGTTCACTTACTATTCTTGGAAAATCCCATCTCTTAATTCCATTTTTTATTTTTGTCCTTTTTATTTTCCCTAAATTAATGTTTTGGTTTCACACTATATACAGGGTTAATTAATCCAAGGGTTTGGGCTAGGATAAACACCAATTCCAAGGGTCCGACCTAGGGTGTTTGGTTGGAAAAATCAGGGTTTGGTCACAATTATCTCAAGCTCGTCAATTCAACAGCTTATTTACAAATTCGGCCTAAACTCCAAGGGTTTCCAAGGGTTCAAGTCCGATTTTCAGGGGGGTAAACTCATGTTTCCAGTCAGTTTCAAGGGTCAAACCTAAAGTTTTCATGGGTCTAATGTCAGTTATTTACACGCATGGTTCTAATGCACATCTCTCACATGGTTTCTTATCACACAGGCAATCAAATCAGTCAAATCATGCATGAAATGTATCCTCTTTAGAACAAAACATCACACGAAACTCAGAAAATAATGAACTTTGAAAAAAATCAGTGCACACTCCCTACGGGATTTCATCCCGACAGCGCGCTGCTGCGCTCAGACAGAGGAGGGGAGGGAGAGTCTCTCTCTCTCTCTCTCTCTCTCTCTCTCTCTCTCTCTCTCTCTCTCTCTCTCTCTCTCTCTCTCTCTCTCTCTCTCTCTCTCTCTCTCTCTCTCTCTCTCTTTCCTTCTCTCTCCTCTCTCTCTCTCTCCTTCTCTGTCTGCGCGCTGCCGTGCTGACAGAGGAGGGGAGGGAGAGTCTCTCTCTCTCTCTCTCTCTCTCTCTCTCTCTCTCTCTCTCTCTCTCTCTCTCTCTCTCTCTCTCTCTCTCTCTCTCTCTCTCTCTTGATGGAGAGTGTTAATCTCCAAAAGAACAACTTACTCTTGTGATTAGAGCACCTCCATACCAAGAGTAAGTCAAACACTTCACTAATTTAGAGGATCAATTGCTAACTTATCAGAAATTAACAAATCTGTGAAGAAGATGATACACAGAAAAGTCTGCTGCATTGTTCATTCACATTGACCTATCAAATCTGTAAAGTTTTTGATGAAACTTTGTACGAATCATCTCCTAGAGATTGCGCAACTATTCCAAGTTGAATTACTCCAAAAGATTAAGTATAACTTGAGAAATTGATTTCACAAGTTACCTATGTCAGAAACTGTTATCCAAAACAGTCGACTCTACACCTGTAACTTTTAAGACTTGGTTCTCCTTGAATAGAACCCGTTTTACAAAATGCTTCTAGACATAAGTAGCTTATCTTCCAACTTAAAGATTAAGCCCTTACTCATGCAAAACTTTAAACTGTGCTAGGAGAAATGACCAAAACATTGACTTCGAAATCTGCGCCTGTTTTAGGAACCTGTGAGCACACTTCACATATGAATGTTCCTACACTTAATTCACTCAGCCTGATTACAATTGGAAGCTAAAACTTTGCACAGAAGTCAAGCAACTCTCAACTTAGACTTGTACAAAAGCATTCCACAATTGATCTACTGTAGAAGGAGAACACGCAGAAACATCGGGCGCACAATTTTTCATTTACTCAGAGAAAATACAACTGAGTGATGAGAGCTAACACAAATTCACTTTCTTCTATCTTATGACTTCTATCTCCCTCATTCTTGACTTCTAACTAATGTCACATAAGCTCTCATTTGCTCTCATACATGCCCCGACTTTTCTCAAGGTATTTATAGAAAATTTATACATAATTCTTACTGAACAAAAGATCTAAGTCATCTATGACTATGCTAATGTACATATGTGTACACTTCTCTTGTCCTCTGATTGTGATCTTCTTCCACACTTTAGGAATTGATTCTTTCTTCATCATTTGATCTTCCAAGCCTTCAATTGGTGATTGGTATGCACCAACAGCTCCCCCTCAATCATCAATTGAGGTCTTCTCTGTCTTCTTGATACTTGCCATGTCTTTGAACCTTTGTAACTTAGGTCCATCCAAACTCTTTGTCATCATATCTGCCACTTGTTCTTTTGTTGGAGTGTACATCACTTCAATCTCTTTATCAAGTACCTTTTCCCTCAAGAAATGATACTGAATCTCTATATGCTTAGTCCTGGCATGAAAAACAGGGTTAGCTGCCAAATACAAAGAACTCATGTTGTCTCCAAAAATTATTGGAGTACTATGATCAATCTCAAAACTTTTCATCAATGTCTTCAACCATATGACTTCTTTTGCAGCTTCTACCATTCCCTTATACTCAGCTTCTGTGGATGATAAAGCAACTGTGTGTTGCTTCTTTGAACACCAAGACACTAACTTGTCTCCAACATAACATAGATATCCATGAGTAGACCTTCTATCATCTGAGTCACCTGCCCAATCTGCATCACTAAACACTTTGATTCTTGTGTCAGAAGTGTAACCATAATACAAACCTTCACTTAGGGTTCCCTTGATATATCTGAGTACCCTTTGGGCTGCAATCCAATGAGTCTTCTTTGGACAATGCATGAATTGTGACAACACACCTACTGCATATGATAGATCTGGCCTTGTCAAGGTAGCATAGATTAGACTACCTACCAAACTCTGATATTTCTTCATGTCATTGAACTCTTCACCTCCATACCTGCTTAATTTATGATTTACCTCCAATGGTGTAGTTGAGGTCCTGCAATCTTCCATGTTAAACTTAACTAGAAGATTCTTCAAGTATCTCTCTTGTGAAACATATACTCCATGTTGAGTATACACAATCTGCATTCCTAGAAAATAAGATAAGTTTCCCAAATCACTTATCTTAAACTCCTTCTCTATTTGCTTCTTGAGTTCATTGATTCCTTGAGCATCTGTTCCTGTAACAATAATATCATCAACATAAATGCACATGTAAATATATCCATTTTCACTTGCCTTCACTAGCAAGCTACTATCTGCCTTTGATGCTTGAAAACCACATTCATTCAAGAACTTGACCAATCTGTAATTCCAAGCTCTTGGGGCTTGCTTTAACCCATATAAAGCTCTCTTGAGCTTACACACATAATCTGATCCAATTGATTCCATGAAGCCTTCTGGTTGCTCCATATATACTTCATCTGCAATGTAACCATTAAGAAAAGCATTTTTCACATCCAATTGTGACAATTTCCATCCCTTGCAAGTAGCAATAGCAATCAATGTCCTAATTGTGGACATCTTAGCAACAGGACTAAAGGTCTCATCATAATCTACCCCATAAGTTTGGGCATAACCTTTAACCACTAGTCTAGCCTTATATCTAGACACCTTACCATTTGCAAACCTCTTTGTTTTATATACCCACTTGCATCCAATGACCTTCTGATTCTTTGGTCTTGGTACTAATTCCCAAGTTCCATTTTCAAGTAGAGCATCATACTCTTCTTGCATTGCCTTCTCCCAATTCTGTTTACCTTTGGCTTCTTCATAAGTAGTTGGATCTTCTTCTGTTTTCACAATGTAAGCATAATCTCTTGTTGTTAGGAAAGATGTATCATAGCTATACCTTATAGGCTCTTTCCTTTCTCTTGTAGATCTCCTGATTTCTGCACTTCTTGAAGTTTCAGCCTCATTTGATTCTGGATCAAATCTTGGCCCTTCTTCTTCATGATCCTGCACTCTACATCTAGAGTCAACTTCATCAACAATTTCTTCACATACTTTTACCTTTGCCTTTCCTTTCCTTTGTATTTCTTCAACACCTGCATACTCATTTGGTGATCCTGTATACCACATATTTTGCTCATCAAATGTTACATCTTTAGTAACAAGAAATTGCTTTGTGGATGGACTCCACAACCTATAACCCATCTGTCTATCATCATATCCAATAAACACATACTTCTCTGCTTTTGGTTCTAGCTTATGTCTTAATTGTGAAGGAACATAAGCATATGCAATACATCCAAATACTTTGCAATGATCAAGACTAGGCTTCTTACCCCACCATGCTTCATAAGGGGTTCCTCCATCCAAAGCTTTGCAAGGCAACCTATTCACAAGGTATGTTGCAGTATTAATGGCTTCTGCCCATAAGTAATTTGGACAATTCTTTTCCTTCATCATGGCTCTTGCAAACTCTACAAGAGTCCTATTCCTCCTTTCTGCTACTCCATTTTGTTGAGGGGAGTACCTGCAAGTCACTTCTCTTTTGATACCTGCATTCCACAAATAATCATCAAACTCTTTTGAGAAATACTCTCCCCCTCCATCTGATCTTAACCTCTTTAGCTTTTGTCCTGTGATCCTTTCTGCATAAGCATGGAAATGTTTGAATGTCTTGAAGACTTCTGATTTGTCCTTGATTACATACAAAGTAATCCACCTGGTTGCATCATCAACAAACAACACATAATATCTGGATCCATTTATGCTATAGTCCCTTGAGGGACCCCATACATCTGTATGAACCAATTCAAGCATGTTTGAATACTTGTACCCTGATTTGTTATAAGAACTTCTATGTGCTTTACCTAATTGACAAGCTTCACACTTGTACACCATATGTTGCCCTTCAATGTTTGGCAATCCAAGCACCACCTGATTCTTTGACATCTCCTTTATAGCTCTCTCATTGAAATGACCTAGCCTCTTATGCCATAGGTCTAATTCAGATACCTTTTGACCTCCATAGGTAAACAATGCATGTCCCACATTACCTTGGACTTTGAGAGTGAACAATCTTCCTTCCTTTTTACCTGCAATTATGGTTCTATATCCCTGATTTGGATCTTGTACATAGACACCATCATTTGTGAATCTTACCTCATATCCTTTCTCCACAATTTGCCCTACACTTATCAAATTTTTAGGAATAGTAGGAACATAAAGTACCTTGCTCAGAAGTGTACTTCCACTCTTTGTCTTCACTGATCCAATGCTCTCCACTTTATGTTTGGTATTGTCACCTGTTTGGACTGTATGTCCATTCACCCTTGCTTCCATATCAGTCATCAAGGATAGATTCCCACTCAGATGATTGCTACACCCTGAGTCAATATAAAACACTCTTTGATCTTCTCCCATTGATTCATGAGTTGCATTCAAGATAAGAGTCATGTCATCCTTCTGATCTGATGCATAATTGTAATAGTTATTGTTGTAGGACTGAGATTGGAAGTTTCTTCCACCTCCTCTACCATATGATGTCCTACCACCTCTTCCTCTGAAATTACCTCTTTGGTTTCTGCCTCCTCTACCTCTTTGACTATAATTCTGATTGTTGTATCCTCCACTTTGATTATTATACCAACAATCATTTGCCAAATGATTTGTTCTGCCACAAATCCAACAAGCTTTAGCATTATCTTTGTTCTTACCTCCTCTTCCTTTACCTCTGAAATTTGTCTTCCCTTTTGTGAAATTAGCTTGATTTGAATTCCCTTCATCATCATTTGATTGCTTTCCCTTGCCATTCTTTTTCTTGTCTTTGGAGTACATAGCTTGACTTGTACTTCTATCATTGTCTCCTTTAAGATCCTGCTCAAAGGTTAGCATGTGTCCTAGCAATTGATTAAGGTCAGGAGTAAAGTGATCAAGTGACAATTCTATGGACAAGATAAAAGGCTTCCACTTCTCATCACCTCTTAGACCTGTAAGTATTTGTCTTACCAACTTTTCTTCTTCAATATCTTCATCCACTGCTCCCAAGCTATCTGCAATATCTTTCATTCTTGCCACATAATCTGAAATTGATTGTGAGCTCTTCTTCTTGAAGGTTGTGAACTCAGCCCATAGTGAAGACTTCCTTGACTTAGTTGTATTTTGGAAATGCTCTTCCAAGGCATTCCAAACATCTGTAGCACTTTCCAAACCTCTAATGTGAGGTAGAAGGTAATCATTTACAGCCATGTAGATGATACTCCTTGCTTGAGCATCCTTTCTCATCCAAGTCTTCAACATTGCAAGTTCTTCCCTAGTAGGAATACTTGGATCTGCAAATTCTGGTTTTTCTTCATCTCCTGTAATAAATGATATAAGGTCTTTGCTCATGAGGTGTGCTTCCATCCTCATGGACCATGCTGGATAGTTCTCCCTATCTAGCTTATCAATCTGCAAGCTTTCTCCCATCTTGTATCCACCTGTATATTGAAATCTTCAAGCTTTACAAACAATGTATGTACCTTTACTTCGAGTTGAACTCCTTTTGCCTTTCTTGATGTCAAATAGTCTTGTCCTCGAGCTTTGACTCCAAGCTTTCACTTCTTAATCCTTCAAGTGTTGAATCTCTTGAATCTGCAGCAGTCGGGATCCTTCTTTTCTTCAAATTGATGTCTCCTGCTCTGATACCACTGATGGAGAGTGTTAATCTCCAAAAGAACAACTTACTCTTGTGATTAGAGCACCTCCATACCAAGAGTAAGTCAAACACTTCACTAATTTAGAGGATCAATTGCTAACTTATCAGAAATTAACAAATCTGTGAAGAAGATGATACACAGAAAAGTCTGCTGCATTGTTCATTCACATTGACCTATCAAATCTGTAAAGTTTTTGATGAAACTTTGTACGAATCATCTCCTAGAGATTGCGCAACTATTCCAAGTTGAATTACTCCAAAAGATTAAGTATAACTTGAGAAATTGATTTCACAAGTTACCTATGTCAGAAACTGTTATCCAAAACAGTCGACTCTACACCTGTAACTTTTAAGACTTGGTTCTCCTTGAATAGAACCCGTTTTACAAAATGCTTCTAGACATAAGTAGCTTATCTTCCAACTTAAAGATTAAGCCCTTACTCATGCAAAACTTTAAACTGTGCTAGGAGAAATGACCAAAACATTGACTTCGAAATCTGCGCCTGTTTTAGGAACCTGTGAGCACACTTCACATATGAATGTTCCTACACTTAATTCACTCAGCCTGATTACAATTGGAAGCTAAAACTTTGCACAGAAGTCAAGCAACTCTCAACTTAGACTTGTACAAAAGCATTCCACAATTGATCTACTGTAGAAGGAGAACACGCAGAAACATCGGGCGCACAATTTTTCATTTACTAAGAGAAAATACAACTGAGTGATGAGAGCTAACACAAATTCACTTTCTTCTATCTTATGACTTCTATCTCCCTCATTCTTGACTTCTAACTAATGTCACATAAGCTCTCATTTGCTCTCATACATGCCCCGACTTTTCTCAAGGTATTTATAGAAAATTTATACATAATTCTTACTGAACAAAAGATCTAAGTCATCTATGACTATGCTAATGTACATATGTGTACACTTCTCTTGTCCTCTGATTGTGATCTTCTTCCACACTTTAGGAATTGATTCTTTCTTCATCATTTGATCTTCCAAGCCTTCAATTGGTGATTGGTATGCACCAACATCTCTCTCTCTCTCTCTCTCTCTCTCTCTCTCTCTCTCTCTCTCTCTCTCTCTCTCTCTCTCTCTCTCTCTCTCTCTCTCTCTCTCTCTTTTCTTCTCTCTCTCTCTCTCTCTCTCTCTCTCTCTCTCTCTCTCTCTCTCTCTCTCTCTCTCTCTCTCTCTCTCTCTCTCTCTCTCTCTCTCTCTCTCTCTCTCTCTCCTTCTCTTTCCTCCTTCTCTCTCTCTCTCTCTCTCTCTCTCTCTCTCTCTCTCTCTCTCTCTCTCTCTCTCTCTCTCTCTCTCTCTCTCTCTCTCTCTCTCTCTCTCTCTCTCTCTCTCTCTCTGTCTCTCTCTCTCTCTCTCTCTCTCTCTCTCTTTCCTTCTCTCTCCTCTCTCTCTCCTTCTCTGTCTGCGCGCTGCCGCGCTGACAGAGGAGGGGAGGGAGAGTCTCTCTCTCTCTCTCTCTCTCTCTCTCTCTCTCTCTCTCTCTCTCTCTCTCTCTCTCTCTCTCTCTCTCTCTCTCTCTCTCTTTCCTTCTCTCTCTCTCTCTCTCTCTCTCTCTCTCTCTCTCTCTCTCTCTCTCTCTCTCTCTCTCTCTCTCTCTCTCTCTCTCTCTCTCTCTCTCTCTCTCTCTCTTTCCTTCTCTCTCCTCTCTCTCTCTCTCCTTCTCTATTTGTGCGCTGCCGCGCTCAGACAGAGGAGGGGAGGGAGAGTCTCTCTCTCTCTCTCTCTCTCTCTCTCTCTCTCTCTCTCTCTCTCTCTCTCTCTCTCTCTCTCTCTCTCTCTCTCTCTCTCTCTCTCTCTCTCTCTCTCTCTCTCTCTCTCTCTCTCTCTCTCTCTCTCTCCTTCTCTGTGTGCGCTGTCGCGCTGTAGCAGAGGAGGGGAGGGAGAGATTCATTTTCTCTCTCTCTCTCACACACACACATCACACACACATATACACTTCACACACACACATACACTTCACATACACACACATACATCACATACACATATACACTTCACACACACAGATACACTTCACATACACACACATACATCACATACAGACACTTCACACACACATACACTTCACACACACACATACACTTCACACACACACATACATCACATCACATACATACACTTCACACACACACATACATCACATCACATACACCTACACTTCACACACACACATACATCACATAACATACACACACATCACACACACACATATGTCACATACACATATATCACATACACACACTTCACACACACACATACATACACACATCACATATATACGCGCAATGCTGCAGGGACCAAGACCAAGCCATGGAATAGGCATGGGCATGCTTCCAGCCGGACAATCAACATCAAGATCATCGTACACAGTAGTACATGATGGCTTAATATCCCGAGCACAAGGAGGGTCTAATGAGAAAGAAGGAAAAACAGAAGAAAGTAAGAGCAGAAGAAAGTACCTTCAAAAAAAACATTAAGAGAAACTTGAGCTCAACACTCATTTAAATACATACACAAGTCATTTCTAAACCACTCTTTTTAGTTTTAACTTTTAATCTACAACCACACTTTAATCTCCTTACTTCCACCACACTTTCCAGTTTAACTTTTCTACTTTAATTACACTTAATTTCTACTCCTCTCTTTTCATCTTCACTAATTCTCTCCACTCTTTCTCTTAACCAACTTTTTTCACTTTAAGTGCATCTTCTATTGAGACCACTCCTTAAATCTCTTTAATTACACAACTTAAATAGGCCATTCTTTTTCCTAGCACTCATATAGTCCACTAGTTATTTATCCATTTAATTAATCATTTTAATTCTATTTACCCTAAATTTCTCAATTAAATAAATCCATTAAATTAAGCTTAGGTTAAGCTTTTAATTAATTAGAACCTTAGTTTTTAAATGCACACAAATAATTAAAGTAATTATTAATAACATAGTTTAATTTTTAATACATAAATATGTAATTTATATATTAATGTTTTTTAAATAACATCTATTTTATCCCTTTAAATATAGTAAAACCCTAGAAAACCTATTGGAAACCCATAAACCCCCTTGGGTTAGACCATTAAAATCCTTTTGAACCCTAGCTTTAACCCCTTAAAATCATCTAAACCCTTAACATTAACCAAATCTTATAAGCAACACATGAATTCAAGAAACCCTAGGCTGAATACCCATAATTCTTGAATGTAAAAATAGGAAATTCTCATTAAATAAGTAATTAGGGTAAACCCTAACATGGACATATGTCCTGCTTCATCCTTCATACCTGAAAACACTTTCAAAATAGTTAATCCAATTAACACAACTGATCAACAGTGATATAAAAGAGGTTTAGAATTCACCAATAAATATTTTAATTTTTCGAGTCATCAATTGGAAGATGCAAATCTTCCCGACAGCGCCTGTCTAAAAATAAAATTTTTCAACTTAGCAATGACTTGCAACAAGAATTCGATGCCATGCATCAAATTGGTGTGTTTTTAGCCACTTTTTCAACACTTGAAATAGTCATGTGAACACTAGGTATGAAGAAAAACCACTTTTATGTGGGAATTCGATGCTAGGCATTGACTTTACGTTGAAATTCAATGTCAGGCATCGAGTTGCTCCATAAAGCTCATGTTTTTAAGAGGATTCAACAACAAATAAAAACTCAGAGAATAAAACAAAGACTTATCAGCACAAATTCAATGCTAGGCATCTAGTTGCTTGGAAAACTTGAAATTTTGAACTCATTACCACAATAGGCAAAGCATGAAGATGGAGGAGAGAGTCTCATACACACAACTTCTATTAGTTCTTCTGATAGCTATGGAAACTAAAAAATTTTACATATGTTTTGTCACTCAAAGAAGCCCAACTATTTCTCAGTCATACAAAATCTTTCTCACATTCTATCTTTTTCTCTCTCTTTCTCTCATTCTTTATTCTCTTCGTGTCTCTTGATACAAACTAACTTATATAGATTTTTCTTAATCTCGTGATTTTTTGAAAACTCTAGAACTAAAGTTAATTCTAACTTTACAAATATAATACATGTGTGAAATTGTCCCTTCACATAGGCATGTGCTTTTCTTCTTAGACTTTGACCTTCAAATTTATGTCCAATTTGTGATTGATTCTCCAACACACATTGACAAGGGAATTATGTAGGTTTTGGGAAATTCACTCTTTGAAAATAATGTGATTAACTAGAAAACCATATATTCTTCCTAGGCATATTGAATAACCATTTTTTTATAAAAACCCTAATTCTCATCTTTGCTGGCAAGTCATTCATGTTCAACCTAGAGGTCTGTCATTGTTTGATAAATTTATTGTTAGAGAGATTGAAGAAAGTTATGTTGATGATTCATCATCAAATATTGATATATCAGCTCAAAGAGAAATTATAATCATTCTGCATGACAATAATAATAATCTACTTGATGAGAATGATAATACTCTACATGATAAATCTACAAATGATGAAGATGAACTACCAAAAATCAATACTAGTCCATCAACAGATGATGTCATTTATGAGAACATAGATTTGACATTAGACAAAATAATAGAAATCAATAAAGATAATGAAGATGAGACTTTATTGATGTCTTACCAAAATGATGGCAATAATGAAAACACATGATTAGATAGTAGATCCCCCTCTATTTATTTGGAGTATGAAATGAATCCCACCATAGAGATGAATATACATTCTTGTAGGTTAGAACATTATGTTCGAGGAAAGAGCTTAAAATTTTCCCAAGGAGCTCTATAGCTTTCTAGCTCAAGGTAACTATGATTGACTTGAATCATTTGAATGGGTATCAGATAGTACATTCTCCTTTATTCAAATGGAATACATGTGAATCCCCCCACAAAGATGAAAACATGTTCTTTTAAGTTAGAACATGAAGCTTGGGGCTATGTGTACGATTTTGTATATAGCTTTATTTTCGAGGACAAAAATCTCTCCCATGTGTATATGCATGTGTGTGATACGTGTCTATGTATATGGATATGATTGTGATCTATGTGTGTTTATATATGCATATACATACATACATACATATTTGATTTATATACCTCACATGGAGGATCACATATGAACACATGTTTATCAATTTGATTGTATTTACTTTGGATAAATGTAAAAGCCAAGAGAGTAAAGGAATCTCGTGAAGTTAGGGAACTAAATCCATGACTCATGTGGTAGGAAGAATCAAATCAAATCATCCCTAAATTTTAGGATCAGTTTTAGGTGAGGGAAAATTCAATTTCAAACTCAACTGATGAGAATAAATAGACATGCTTTTAGTTGCGGGGAAGGTAGAGCCATTCGGAGAGACTTTGACCTACATCATTGAACACACATTGAGCTCACTTAATTTATGAGTAGTCCACTAAACTTCCCTTCTATCATATGTTGATTAACATATACATTTTGATTCAATTCTTCAATATAACTATGTCTACTATTCTCTACAACATCGATATCATTATAGTGATCTTGTGGAATCGTTTCTCTATGTGTACTCACTCATTTTCAATGTTTTAACTTGGGTTAGTTATATTTCTACTACTTCCATATCAATTTTCATTACATTTTGGTTTAGGGGATATCGAGGTATGAATCATGGAAGGTGACTACGTCTGCACACCTTCTAGATGATCCCCTTAACTTGTTAGAATCATTTCTCAGTGTATGGTGCCTCTGAATTGATGAAATAAAATTCTTTAGTTAGCTATACACTTCAATCATGTTGTGATGATCCCCTTAACTTGTTAGAATCATTTCTCAGTGTATGGTGCCTCTGAATTGATGAAATAAAATTCTTTAGTTAGCTATACACTTCAATTAGATGTGTGTAAAAGCTCTCCGGTCAACTCATATGAGGTTGTGAGCTCTAAACAAAGTATTGAACACTTCTATTTCCAAAAATAGAAGGTTTCTTCACCTTCTTGCATATGCAAGTTATCTATTTTGATGTACCTTTTTGGGAACGATTTTGCAAAGAACTTGGTGGTTCCAAATGCATTAATGTGAAACTAAAGGAGTCTATTAAGCATCCCTAGAGTTAACTTGGTAGGCATACTGCAGGTTTGTGCAACACCAGCTCATCTCTGGAATCTATCAATCCATCTCTTCACAGTGGTATCAGAGCAAGAACAAATCAACATGGGAGATGGATTTCCTTCATCCATAGAAAAATTGGATCAAGGTAACTACTCAGCTTGGTCACTTAGAATGGAAGCTTATCTTCAAGACAAAAACCTCTATGGTAACATATCTAGAGATGAGATGATGCCAATCTTCAGGAGAAAAGGACAACCAACTCAAGAAGAACAAGAAAGGTTAACCATTGGTGCTCAAAGGATGCTCTAGCAAGGTCATATATTCTTAAGTCAATCTCGGATTTTTTACTTCCACACATCAGGAATTGCAAGACTTCACAAGAGACTTGGAATGCCCTTGAAGCATTCTTCTCATCAAGTACCAAGGCAAGAAAGAATCAACTATGGATGGACTTCACCACACTCAAGAATATGCCTAAGCAAAGTGTGACTAATTTTGTCACCAAAATGAAGGACCTAACATATCAACTTGGAAGCATTGGAGAAGTCATTGATGAAGAGCAGATAGTAATGCAAGTGATCAATGGAATAAAGGCAGATGAAAAATGGGAAGCTTCACCATAGCCATGGACTATTGGAGTTAGACATCTGCGAAAGCACGTGAATAGCACAAGGAAGAAGAAGAAGCTTGGATCACAACACACAATATTGAATGTATTATTACTAGAATGTACAAAGATAAGTAACTCGTTAGGGCAATAGGCATATATACAAGCCACGGGGAAAAACCTCCTAAAGAGGGAAAAAAGTGCCCCGATGGCCCTAGAGTGTTCACACACATCACTACCTAAATATATCAACAAATCCTCCCTAGGAGTGATGCAATGAACAAGGAGGTGGCACTCATGTATAAGGAAGTGCCAAGCTATGTGGAGTCAATCCACAAAAGGAAGTAAGCCCAAAGCTTTGCGAAAAGCTTCAAACTTCTCCCTAGGCAGAGCCTTCATGAAAATGTCTGCAATGTTCTCCTGCGTGGGCACATATGCCAAGTTGATCTCTCCTACAGAGAACCTCTCCCTGACATAATGATAATGCAACTCAATGTGCTTAGTGTGAGCACGGAACACATGGTTCCTCACAACTGCCAATGCACTCTGACTGTCAATGAAGATGGTGGTTGCAGAAGATTGACCAACACCCAAATCATCCATTACACTTCTGAGCCACACACACTCAACAGTCGTTATGAAAGCTAACCTATACTCAGCCTCACAACTAGAAGTGGCCACAGTAGGCTGCTTCTTTCTCAACCAACCCAATCAGAATTAGAAAAAGCATGTAAATCTAGCGGTAGTGATCCCCTCTTGGGATAAAAAAATCCAAGTAGTCAGGCACCACTCAAGTAGTGAAAGATGTGCTTTAACCATCTGCCAATGCTTGACATCTGGGCAATGCATAAACCTGCTCATCTATGAGACAGCAAACAGAATATCTAGCCAAGTAATGCATAAGTAAATCAAGCATCCAATAGCCTACTGATAGAGAACAGCATTAAATGCATCTCCAGCATCATGAACACTCAATCGTAAACATGTCCCCATAGGAGTGGCAATAGGTTTAAAGTCATCAAGGACAAAACGTTGCAATAATGTGTCAATATATTATGTTTGACACAAAGCCATTCCACCCTCAACTTGCATAAATTGAATGCCCAAATAATGATGCAAATGCCCTACATTAGACATCTCAAATGAGGCATGCAAATCAACTTTAAAATCAGCAATATGCTTGTCATGAGGACCAATGAGCAGCATGTCATCAACAGACACAACAATGATTAGAAGCACATCATTAGCACGCTTAACATATAAGGTGCTTTCAGTTGCACTGTTCTCAAAACCATGTGGAATCAGATAGGCATGTATCTTTTCATACCAAGCCCGTGGTGCTTGCTCAAAACCATATAATGCCTTCTTCAACCTACACACTTGGTTTTCATGCCCTTTTTGCACAAAGCCACGGGGTTGAAAAACATACACTTCTTCATGCAAGTCATCATTCTGAAATACAATTTTAATGTCCAACTGATGTACATTCCAACCATGATGAGCTGCAAGTGCACAAATGCTATGAACAATAGTCATTCGGCATGTAGGAGCAAAGGTTTTATCAAAATCAATGCCTCTTTCCTATGCATAACCCTTTGCAACAAGCCTAGCCTTATACCTATGAGCTATTCCATCAGGCTTATGCTTCAGCTTGTATACCCCCTTAGTGCCAATGGCCTTTTTGCCAAGAGGCAAGTCACATAAAGACCAAGTACCATTTTTCATGATAGCATCATATTCTGATTGCATAGCAGCCATCCAATTTTTAGAATTTTGTGCTTCATAAAACAAAACAGGCTTATCGTCATCACAAAGACTAACGGCGGCCATAGCATAGCAATCTGATGAAAAAGGGGCACTATGCAAGCTTGAACAAGTACGATATGACAAAGGTGCATCTAATTTGTTGTCACCCAAAGTCTACACCAGCCATTTTGGCATAGTTTTTGCCTCCTCAATATCATCTCTCTCATCAACAAGTGCATCATGTAAATCTGCATCAGAAATGGAATGATACGCATCATCACATGAATCTTGTAAAGGCTGAAAAGTTGCCTCATTAGGACTATCACTAGACTATCCACCTGTAAAAAGAGGCACCAAAGTATCATACATGTCTTTGGAGCTAACAAATGTCTCCTTAGTACATGAAAGTAATGGCTGAATAGCATCTTCCACAAAAACAAACTAACCAGAATGTGTTTAGTCTATGGATGATACAGACAATAGCCTTTTCTTTTATAACAGTTCCTAACAAAAATACATTTTACTGCTTTTATCATCCAATTTCCTACGATGTTGTTCAAGCACTAATGCATATGCTAGACAACCAAAAACATGCAGGTGAGCAACAGATGGCTTATGACCATGCCAAGCCTCATATGGAGTGATAGACTGCAAGGCTTTAGTGGGACATCTGTTAAGTACATATGTTGCACACATAACGGCCTCAAGCTAGAAACTATGTGGTAAAACCTGACTCTTGACCATACACCTCGCCATCTCCATGAGTGGCCATTCTTTTTTTCAGCAACTCTATTCTATTGAGGTGTATACGGCATTGTACACTAATGTTTTCTCCCACGTTCGCCCAGAATGCATTAAAGTCAAAAGACATATATTCCCCCCTCGATCATAATGGAGGGTGCTCATTTTATATGTTGATAGATTTTCAGCCAAAACCAGAAATTGTTTGAATCACATAAACACTTCAGACTTTGCTTTCAGTGTATATACCCATGCATGCTGTTGGCAGTAGTCAAGGAACCGAAGGAGTCACAAGACAAGGAAGCCTACGAAGGGAGTCGGAGCGAAGAGACAGCACAAGCAGACCATTTAAATCTGGCAAGTAGGCCATTTAAATTTTTCAGGCATCAAAGAGTTGGGCACACAAGAAGAAGGAGCAAGTAGGGAGCTCCAGGAAATGTATGTCAAATGTTAGAAGAAATCCCTACAAAAATAGTGATTTTCATCACTAAAAACCATTGTAAATACCATTTCATATTTTTGTAGCTCCATTTTGTGCAAGCCAAGGAGTCCTTGAGCTTGAGGAGCTTTACAAGCACCTACCTATCAGTTTTTCACATTTTTTAGACTCC